>JAOVVH010000041.1:1082299-1101737 GCA_028566435.1 Scorpiodoras heckelii
TGGTCCAATTTAGCCATGAAACCTCCCACACTAAAATGACAGGTGTTTCAGTTTCATTGTCTAACCCCTGTATATTCTGTTTGATTATCCTTCTTAGCATGTGTGTACTTCATAGATGTTATTTGTGTTCACAATGTAAGTAATTGTTTTTTTAACTTTTATGTAACAGGTCAAAATTGACCCGTAAACACTATATGGCCATAAATTAAGCAAAATACTCCTGACCATCAAACCCATATGTGCTTTTTGAACATCCGGTTCTATACTTATATTCCTCCTTTTACTGTTATAATTACCTCCACTTTTCTGGAAACGCTTTTAGATTTTGGAGCGTGGCTGTGGGGATCTGTGATCATTCAGCCACAAAAGCATTAATGAGGTCAGACAGTGATGTTGGGTGAAGAGGACTGGCTCAGTTGGTGTTCCATTTAATCTCAGAGGTGTTCACTGGGGTTGGGTTCAGTGAGGTCAGGGCTCTCTGTAGGCTCTTTGGCTCTTCATGGTCTTCATGGACTTATGTACACGGGGCAGTTCTGTGTCTCTTGTGCCAGTGAAGGGAAATCTTAATTATACAGCAATTTTTTTTATTATTATTTTTTTAATATATAAATAATAATAATAATAATTATTATTATTATTATTATTATTATCCTCACTAATGCTCTTGTGGCTGAATGAGCACAAATCCCCACAGCCTCGCTCCAAAATCTAGTAGAAAGTTGTCCCAGAAGAGTGGAGGTTATTATAACAGCAAAGAGGGACTGAAAAAGTCTTAATGTCCGTTGTTTAGAAGTGAGCATATATGGGTACAGTGGTCAGATGTTCATATACTTTTGGCCATATACTATATGAGTGTTAATTCATATTTTGTGTCTTCAACTAAATGACACAATGAGTGATTGTGGAATTGTAAGTGGTGAGAACTTGAGCTGGAGGTCTGGGCAGCTTCAGCTTCAAGGTTAACGGCTGAATCTTGGGTAGAAGCTGAATAGTACGGAAGAAACTGGTTCGAGTTGAGTATAGAAACATGGTCTTGGGTAGAAAAAGGGAATGTAGAGGAAGGAAAAAGAAGGTAGAGGTAGAGCTCCATGTGTGGTCTTTGTCCCAAACTTGAGCAATTTCATAACTCAGATACATTTCAAAACGCAAATACAACTTGTGTAAGTTTTATGTGTTTCTTGGTGTGCTGGAAAATTCAAATCTTCAAATGTTCACTGAATCCTGACTGTGGAAGTTGAACCAGCAAATTGACCACTATTGCTGGCCTACATTCAACATCCAGTGCAGTATATGGATGCTTCAAACAGGATATAAGTCTGAGCAGACGGTATGCTCATGCCCACAATGTGTGAAAATAAACTATTCCTGTGTGTGCAGTATCCGATCCACCTGTTTCCTCAAGCCGAGAATGAATCATTCTGGTGACAGACAGCACAGATTTTGCATCATATCTCCAGCTTCAGCACCAGAGCGGATGATCCCATCTCAGCATTTCTTATTCCCATCCAAGCATCTCCCATCCAAGTAAAGGAAAAAGCCACCCCCCCCAACCCCGCATTTTTTTTCCACCCCTTCTAGTTTTTCACCCCAGTTATGCTTTACCTGTCCTGAAAAGATTTAGTGAAAAAGCTGGAAAGGAAAAGATGACAGTATTTATAAGAGGGATGCAGGAAGAGAGACAAACCCATGGATCAGCCGAGCTGCTGTTGTCAGTGCAGCGCCGGGGAAGTATTGATTGTGAAAGATGAGCCAGCAGTTACAGGGAGCTTAGGAATGTCTGAACCTTTCTTTCTCTTTTTCTCTACCTCTTTTGTCTCTAGCTCTTTCTTTCTTTCTTTCTGCTTCTAAAAAAAAGCCTGCTTTGTCGGATGCCTCGATAGCAAGGCTTTACAGGTGTATATACAGTATGTACAAGACAGGATGCCATGAATATTGATATCTTGCTATTCCACTGAAGCCTTTGTTCTTTGTTTTATCTGACGAAATTGGTTCTTTGTTGTCGATCCATAATTTATTATTTGTGTGTATTTCTTAGGTAGGCTATATTTAATTTATAACATTTGTTGAGCAAGTGCCTCGTAACAAGCTCACCTAAAAATATAGTTGACCTGAACATTGATGCAGAGAGTCCACATGTTGAGGATTTTCAGGCCAACCTGGAATCACTGGAGGGCATACTGCTGAACAGATGGTTATGACTTTAGTTAAGCTCTGATAATTCAGTTCTCCACACAAGCTGGCTTGCACATGTAGGTTACTTTGAAAGGAAGGGGAAAAATTGCTTTATGTAACGCATTCATGTTTGCCAGGATACTTTGGCCGCAAGTTAACTCCCAAGTCTCAGTTTAGTGGCTCCAATGTCCGAGTGTGTTTGCGCAAGGTAATTTAATGTCATCTGCTGTGTTGATATTCTTGGATTTCGTCTCCATCCAGCCTGGTTAATCAGTGAAGCTAATGGAGCAATGCATTCCATCAGTATACCATTATCCCCTAATGCTCTGTATACTTCTCAGAGCTATGTTTAATAGCTTCACCATTACCACCCAAAAGGGCTGCTGACACGCTTGTACCTTATCAGAGCTCAGTTCCATAGCACGCCGTGTTGTCTGTGTAACCCGCAGGAGTCGCAGAGGTGATAGTGTTGGTCGGAGGGCGGCAGGCCATTGGCATGAACCAGCGCTCTCTCACGGCAGTCACCTGCTTCAACCCTCAGAACAGCAAGTGGTATCCGCTCGCTAGCCTGCCTTTCTACGACCGCGAGTTCTTCAGTGTCATATCAGCAGGGGACAACATTTATCTGTCAGGTACAGTACTGCTCTGTTGGCCGTCTTTTTAAATTCAGCATCAGTTGTCACAGCAAATGTTGGCCATTATTTGTCTGTTGGAGCATTGTAATACAAAAAGCATAGATTTTCAGACCTACAGTACGTCTTATGTTAAATGAATGAAAGTCTAATGTAAAGATGCTGTAATCAGAGCAGCGTGGTTGTGAGGTGTGAATGTCACTGCTGCTTCTCATCAGGTGGAACAGAGTCTGGGGTGATGGTGGCAGATGTGTGGTGCTACATGTCACTGCTGGACAACTGGAACCTGGTGTCACGCATGACTGTGGCGCGATGCAAACACAACAGCCTGGTGTATGATGGGAAACTCTACACTATCGGAGGACTCGGCATGGCTGGGAACCTGGATCATGTAGAAAGGTAATGACATTTAGGCTTGCTATTTGAAAACAAGACTTCCCTCGTTCTCTCCTTTTTTTTAATTGGCCACTGCCAGCTAGTGACATTCAACAGAATTGTTTAAAACATGAAGCATGTGTGTACAGTCACTGATATATTTGCATCTGACAATCCAGAAATATCACCCAAATGAAAAGAGGACAGGGATGGAACTAGTAGTCATACAAAAGTGACCCAACTCAAAATATTTTTTTACACTTAAGACACCTCTAGATAGTACCAGGAAGTTATTGAAGTGACTGTGTATGAAAAAGTCCGGCGTACTTCAGTGGCAGCCAGCCCACGAGGGCGAGATTAAACGGGGCAATCAAAAAAACATTACAGCTCTTATTAAAGTAGGCTGCTGCGCCTCATTACAGGATTGAATGGAGCTCGCGAGTGCCTCTCAGCACATAAGTCGCTCAAAATGAAAACCTCTAATTCGATATTTTTTCTTAATGCCTCCATGCTGTGCGTTATCATGGAATACTTTCCTCCCCCCAACAGCCATGTAATAGTAACACCTAACTGTCGTCGAATTTGAAAATTGAGAAACCACCAACTCGCAAAAGGAGAGACTGTTAATGTTTTGCAAAGTGTCAAGCTGAATATTTCAAAGTGGTTTACAGGATGATGCTTCTGCAAGGTGGAGGGCTTATGAGAGATTTCTGACCAAATGCCCCCTATTTAATGGCTCAGACTATCCGTGATGTGCTCATAAATGGATCAAATAACGTTCCCACTCACCGTAACATTCAGATTATTTACGCTTCTGCAAGTTCAGCCGAAAACCAGCGTTTTGCACATCAAACTAGTAAAGTAGCACAGGGATCATCGTGTATTATTTGCAATACAGCAGCAGTTTGGAACCAGCACATTGCAAAGTTAGCTTGCCATACTCGACAACTTTACTTTGTGTATGTGTATTTTCTCAGTGTGGTCAGTAGTTTAGTGTCAGTAAGTAATTCTTGGTGCTGCCCCTTCCAGAACGTCCATGCTTTTAATGCCACAGCTGGTTTCATCTTTCCCATCATTATGCTATTTAATGCATGGTCACACTCCAGCCCAGATATGAAGAACACTGGCTTTTGTTCAGCTGAGATGATGGCTCTTTGAGAAAAACAGCTTGCACTTCCATTGCACCAGAATGATTGGACTGCTGTGTATGCTGCAGTGGTTAAATAAAGTGCCGTGGTCTGTGGAACTTTCTGCTCTACTCTAACGGGTAGATTTGCCTGCAGTCTTCAGGTGATTGACACTGCCTAAGGAAAATTTGTTTATGGCCCTGTGTTTATGGCACCCAAGTCCAGCTCTCTCTGCCCCTCTTGGCCCTTCAACTGTCTAACTTGTGACCTGCCATCCATCTATCTATCCATCCATCCATCCATCCATCCTTCCTTCTCCAGCTTTTTCATTCTCCTAACCATGAAATATCCCCTACTTGGAATTATGTCTTCAATCAGGCTTCTCTAAAAGCTGCTTTTCACACTGCCCAGCAGGAGACTCATGCCCTGTGAGAACACGGGGGTCTGCAGTCTCGAGAAAAGCTGGAGAATTTGTTCAGGGCAGAGCTTCTGCTGTGCATCAAAGAATGTTTCAATTTAAATTTGGCTTGTTTGCTGATGAGACAAATAAGTTTCATGAAAATGAAATGTTGAAATATGTCAACATATTTGTTTATGACACCGTTTTTACGGCACCCAAATCCAGCTCTCTCTGCCTCTCTTGGCCCCTCACCTGTCTAACTTGTGACCTGCCATCCATCCATCCATCCATCCATTCATCCATGTCCAGCTTTTTCATTCTCCTAACCATGAAATATCCCCCAGGGCAGAACTTCTGCTGTGCATCAAAGAGTGTTTAAGTGTAAATTTGGCTTGTTTGGTTATGAGACAAATAAGTTTCATGAAAATGAAATGCAAACAAGACAGTACTTCCAGTTTACCCATTTTTCATGATCTACCAACCCTAACAAGTTCTTGGAGATCTCATGGGCGAATATTATCAACTAAACGGTTGAGCGATGGAAATGTGCCAAATTTATTCTTCTCACATTTGTTTGCTCTTGCCTACACAATCACTGTTTTTTCTTATCTGTTAGCACATGATGTTTGAATATGTGCTCCGATTTCACAGCAACCTTGAAAAGAAGGAAAGTGGTTAGAAACATCAACAAGAGCTACTGAAGTAAATGTCTGCCAGAGATGCTTATGTAATGTTTATTGGTTAGTTAAAGGAAAACTCAGCCCTGAAATCTGTTTATATAAAAATATATATCTTGTGATATGCTTAGTGCTTGTGGTGCTAATGTGCTGGTTGTTGCTGTATTTGTATTATTCATGTAAAATGTCAGTGTGTGCCATGCTGAAGTCACAGGGGGACATTGCTAATGCTGTTACAATGTTGTCTAATATGAGAAAGTTCTATTCATTTTATTATTCTATTCGTTCTCTGTTAAAAACAAAATAACTGCTTTTCTCATTCACTGTCTTCCGGCGAAGTTTATTGTCATATTATCAAGAAGTCCAGTGTGTGAATAGTTGAGACAGCAAGTGACAGATTGCAGCGCAGCTATGTAACAGACTGAGTTATGGGAGAAACTTGCCTTGGCTAGTTAGTGATCTACAGGATGATGGTATTACTATGAAAGGTGAAGCTTTGTAACCTGATCTGTTTGAGCAGAGAGTACTGATGAGGAAGTGAGAAAGCTGGACCGACTGAGTGGTTAAAATCATTTCTGCAACATTCTCTTTAGGTAGAAATAAATCTCATTGGCACAGCTATCAAACAGTATTGTGGGTAATGTAATGGAAATACACTTACACGGAGATGAATGAAATTGAAACTAAAAAAGTCAGTTACTGAAGATGTTAGGTTAATGTTAATTCTTTTGAAATTCAGTTGATATTGAGTTGTTCAGCGTGCATTTTTCATTTTTTCCATTATATTCTAAGCCTAGAAAAACGTATTCTTCTATCCCTAAACAAAATGACGGCTGTGCTGACTGAGCAGTGTGTAAACTACAGCCTGATATTTACTGTATTGTTCAGGTTTTTGTCTGGACTGGACATAGAGAACAGTTTTATCTCCTGCATTATATTTCTTGCTGAACATTTGCTTCACTGTCCTGCTGTTGAGCTGATGTTGAGATTTTGTTTGATTGTCTAATTTCTTTATGTATTGTTTTTTTTTTCTGGCTGTGTAAGACAAACGCTACCATATTTCACCCTTCTTTAAATATGCTGACTTTATCCGAAATGTTTCAAACACGCCTGCAGCAGCTGAACTTTTAGGACACCAGGAAAGATAGAGAGAGACGGAGAGAGAGCGAGAGGGAGAGGAGGGGGAAGGAGGCAGAGAAAAGCATATTTAAATTCTCAAGGGAGAACTCTTAAAGAAGGCTTGGTGAAAACCCATCCCAGCAGGTAGGCGATATAATTGTCTCTCAGGATGTCCTTTCTACAGAGCATGGCTCCAGTGAACTTGTGTGTCAAATATACAGTGAAGCTAAAGTCTATTAGACATAAGTGTAGTGTGACTAATTAGCACCGGGCCCAGGAAGGCTTCAAAGCCTGTGCTCGCTCTGGTTTGGGTTCAGATGCTTCAGATGGTGCTTTCAGGAAAATGAGAGCCCCCACCTCCCCCTTGTTTCCTTCAGTGAAACAGAATCTGTCCTGCCATGAGTTTAGTCTCCCTAGGAAGAAATGTTTTGACACTAATCCTAAGTGCATTGTCCTCTAACCCAAAAAAGCTGTCAAACCTGTCAGTGCCCCCAACTGACACACACACACACACACACACACACACACACACACACACACACACACACACACACACTTTAATCGACAGTTGGTATCTCATGAAACACAAATGCAATAAGGTCACAGTGAACATTTACTTAAACTTCATTCCTGTCCTAAATCTCATCACTCCGCTATTGCTTTTCTGAACACACCGAACCACTAAACAAAACCACTTTGCAGCTCTGAAGATTTGTATCAGTGTGTGTGCTTTAAGGATGGAGGAGTACGGGAGTGGTAGGTTAGTGCTGTCTCCACTCTGTGTAATAATTGTGAAGAAGGGAGCTCCTGTGCACCCTGCTGTGCTAATCCAGCACTTGGCAGGATTAACAGATCTTCAAAATTTCTGTCGCCCGCTGCGCTTCTCCTCTGTCTCCTGCCGTTTAACACCCATAGCTTGCCTCTCCATCCACATTTCCACCAGCGGGAGGAAAATTGGAATGATGACGAGCCGGACCCTTGGAAAAAGCCCTCACTAATTGTAGATCTTCCCTTCACCCTTTCCTCTGTTCTGCTTCCCAGGCCATCTGTATATGCACAGCTCATCTCATTGGCTCCATTTTCCTCATCTTTTCCAATAAGAGGCATATTTAGATCTGGTGGATAGCTTACCGAGATTTATTCTTTGCTATGGCGATACAGGAGTCATCTGAAAACTATGATTTGACTTCTGTTGGCTTCCGTGGTTGTATCTTTAGTCAGGTAAAACCTTGAGGAACTGCTTATTATTAGGTCGAGTTCACACTGGACATTGCCTCACTCTTTTCTTACTGTTGCTTGGCATACATTTGTAAACAGCTAGCTCATGTTACACCTGCATTCTCTTCAGAATCAAATACCAGTAAACTGCCTGTAATTGCTTGAGTTTTTGGTACACTGGCAAGGAAAATAACATGGTGAAAATCCAGCATGACAGTGCCTTAAACATCTGCCAGAACTAACAGCGTTAATCCCTGCAACATGACAGTGATCAGTTAGTCTACGTTCTACCAACAACGTCTGTCTGGATCTGAATGTGATCAATTACACTCAGTTTACTGTATGCAAAATGCTAAAATATGGTTTCTTTTTGTCTATAAAGTATTTTTACTTTATAGATCTGTACTGACAGAAAGTTCGTTCGGTATTAAATGGTGGAATATCCTGCGTGTTGTCACTCACCAGCCACTTTAACCGGAACATCTTGACACCTGGTCATTTATGCAGTTGGCCAGACAGGTTGTCCTGTATCAAAAGTGCAATGCTTAAAATCATGCAGGGTGGGAAATGACCGGGGGATGTCTATGCAGTCTTCAGCTGGCTCGTTTTGGGGAGCCTGTGCCCACTGTAGCCTCAGATTACTATTTGTGCTCGACAGAAGTGGAAGCTCTTCTGACACTGTAGCCCCAGGGTTTGACATGTTGTACGTTCTGAGATGCTTTTCTGCTCATCACATTTGTCAAGAATGGTTATTTGAGTCACTGTAGCCGTCGTGTTCGCTCAAGCCAGTCTGGCTTTTCTCCTCTGACCTCTCTCATCAATAGTGCATCTTCACCTGCATAACAGCAGCTCACTGGCTCCGTTCTATGTAAATACTTCAGACTGTTGTGCATGAACATCCCAGGAGATCAGCAGTTCCTAAAATATTGACACAAAGTTTGTTATTATTTATTCATGTCAGAATCTGACTTGAACTAGATATATATTTTTGCTGATTCGTTTTTTGATTCTGTTTTAAAAAAAAAAAAAAAACTCCGACAGCTTAAAAATGGCAAATGCTGTTCTACAGATAGTAAAGTTTGTTAAATATCAGTTCAGCCAAACGTCACCTCAGTTTTATTGTTTATGCACCCTGTCCAGCCACATACACTAGGGTTTTGTGGTGAAATTCAGCACGGTTTCTTTCTTTCTTTTTTTTTTTAGCCAGAATGTTCCATCTGTCTGCATTAGCAGTCCTGTACATATAGTTATATTTTTGATTTATGAATAGATATTAAAATAGTGGTTAGGCCAAACTGAAGAAAGCGAAGCTAGCTCGGCTGACAGTGTTGCTGATCTGACAGGGACAGATCTTGGCGGTGCCAGAGCAGGGTATTAGGTGGGGGTAGTAATGGATGTAGCAGGGAGGCTGCCTGCAATCAGTCAGATAAATGACTAGCTGATGCATCGGAAGATTTCCAAGCTTTACCATCAGGCATCTAATTTCTTTCTTTCTATCGTTCTTTTTTCCTGTCTCTGGTCATCTGTGGGACTTGTGATAAACAAAGAGAAGAAGAGACGAAGCGAAGCGAAGAAGAGAAGTTGGGGGGGGGGTGACATTATAGATTAGGCACACATAAGGATTCATAATCAGCTCCTGCCTGTGATAGATGGCGTGAAAGCAAGCGCATGGCCTTTTTGAAATGAGCACAGATAGAAAGAGACTCAGCTGGAGGATCCAGCCTGCAAGATAGCTGACCTACATCTCTTAAAAGCTCGCCATGGGTGGCAGTGAGGCTCTAACATGTTAATAATACACCTCTACTCACTATGCCTCATGTGTCGCTCTCCACACTCATGCAGCCCACTCTGTTCCTGCAGAAAAAGGAAGAGTCTGGCAGATAATAAAATCTCATCTCCACTTCCTCCTGGCTGTAGCCGTTCTCAGACTGAGGTGGAGTAATTAGTGTATGACCTACTAGACGGTCGAGCTGTACTGTCGCTGTTTGTGTGTGATGCGCAAATCCAATTAAGTCAGAGCACTGAGTTGCGTGCAGTGGTCCTGATGGAGGCTGAAGGTGCCCTTCACAGTGATGGAGTATGAGATGGTAGTGCACAAAAGGCTGGAGTGGCAGGTCAAATTATAAATGAGTTTCTACACAGGGATTATCTGGCAAATCTAGGAGGACTGCTTTTACACCCACTGTCACAAGTAGATTAGGAAAAGGTGGCTGAAGGGTGCAAGCTGTAATTGATTAGCTGCTGTATTGCATGACCCCACATGTGTACAGAAACACACACCAGTAAAATACACAATGATTAGCCAAAGGTCAAGCCCATGTTTCTGTAATAGTGAAATAGTGTGAGGATGGACTTGCTTCCTACTGATGAAAGACGTATATGATCGTCAGTAAACATGGCCAAGAACCACCCAATCCATGTTTACTACCCACTGTTTCAAACAAAATTCTTAAAAAACTTTATTCCAGCAACTCCCTCGTCCTATAAAAATTTGTTTCCCTATCACAAAACTACACACAGTGCGGAGTGCAGAGTATCAGCTTGCAGCTGTCAAGATTCTGAAGCTTGCAGCCAGAAAAGTGTACAAAAAGACATGCTACCTGAGATTATGTGATCCTTTTATGATATTTTTCTGGAAAGCTGGGATTGCATTTCAGCAACACAAAGACCTCACAAAGCAGTCACAAACTGACATATCAAGGATGTTAACGCATATGCGTTGGATTCCACCTCTGAGATTTTCACAGTAGACATTACATATAAACAGCACTGATCATTTCACAGAAAAGCTTATGAACATACAGCGGTCTGTCATTAACGAGCAAGCATGTGATTCCACAGGTACCTGGTTGAGGCTCGGAAGAATTGCTTTATTAGACAGTGATAAAGCTATTAGCTTGGCAGAAAGCAGCATGTCATAATTAAGACGTGTCAGTGTCATACCACCACTGAGGCTTTTCACTTCCTAAGTGCCTTTGTTCAAATTGGAGGTTATCAAGCAACACACTTACTCATAGACTAAGAGAAAATTGGCACAGCTAAACTAGACCTATTCCAAGGGAGCAGTTTTTTAATAGCGGAGTAATGACCAATTTTGTCATACAATAAGAGCAATTAGGGGTTTTTTGCCTCTCCCTCCTTGCAGATCCAGCCCTAATAGGACTAAGATTAATGCAGAAACACAAGCCTACTATATATGTATATATACATACCCCCAAACAAAAAACAGTCCAATAAATGATACCGTAATAAACAACACATATTAAATTAGTAGTAACTAGATGTACTGTGCAGCAATAATATGACTGCTGTGTAAAGTGAGAGAAGTGAAATAAGCATACAAAATTTCAAAATAGTTGCTTAAGCAGTTTTTAAAATATTAAAATGTGTCAGTTGCAGTGTCCTTTATGGATGAAATCTCCTGAAATTTGGTGTGTTTCTAAAGAACGTGGTAGTGATTCAGGGCTACATGACAAGACATTGGCTAGTGAATTGCTAGTTTTTGCTTTGAACATTATATATTATGTGGCGCTACTCCAAAAAAAAAAAAGAATCGTAATGAGCCAGGGTAATGCGCCTCCTTCAGGCCAACTTGCCAAAAAACAAACAGTTTTTTGAGCTGTTGCCCAAAAAGTGCTTTGGCCTACCCAATTTAAAAGGTGGGCTTAACATGGACGATATTACTGAAAAAAAAAAACGTTGACAAAAACTATACGATCGCCAGCGTGAGCTGTAGCATTCCTAATAAACGAGTAAGAAACAGTAAGGTGTTTATTGTTATGTATAGTGGCACAATGTGGATCCTTTGATGCCAGTCACACAGCTGTGCAACACATCATCAATAAATGAACTTGGTTTTAACTGGCACTTTAGTAAACAAGGACGTTTCAGTTGACAGCTACATTTGCTATTGATTCCTCCCGGCCTTGTTTTCTGTCCTTGTGTCTCTTGTTTTCATCTTAGCTCCTCCCTCTGAAGAAGGAAGATTAGGAATTATCCCTCAGGTCATTTTTGAGACAGGAAATCCACTGTGCATAAACTCTGCATTTCCTTGTAAAGTTTATAACATAGACAGTATTTCGTTTCAGTTGACCGTTTACACAAAGTTTGATATTCTTGCAACAGAGAAAGATCTAAAAGAACAAGGAATCTACCTCACTTATTGCTGGATCCCCAGCCATTGCAACATTACAGGCAAGGAAAAAGCAGACAAGATGGCAACGAAAGCAGCTGAAAAGGAGATCACAAGGTGCTATGGCACCTTTTGTAAAAATATATGGCAAGAGGAATGGAATCGTAAGACTGAGCAAACTGCATGAAATCAGTTGGCAGGAACCCCATCCAATACCCTTTAAGAAGACAGGACCAAACAACAATAATGAGATGCCACATAGGACATTCAGCTTTGACACACCAGCACCTACTTTTTGGAGAAGATGCACCATCTTGCAAAAACTGCAATTCATTATTAACAATAAAACTACCATTTACCTTATTTTTAACTAGAAAAATAATGTACATATGAAAAATACCTTGTATATAGTCTAACTGTGCTGGGATGGCAATAAACCATATCTGCTTCTACACAAAGTTCACTTTCAGTTGACCGTCTACACAAAGTATTAGTTTAAGGGTGTGCACACTTATGCAGCCACATTATTTTAGTTGTTAATTATTATTTTTACCCCTAAAATATTTCAGTTGATTCAATGTTTTTCAGAGAAATTGTACAGATAGGTCACATTAAAGGTGAAAAAACGTCTGAAAGGATTCATCTTGGTCTCTCTTATTTTTTGCATCACAAAACCCTGCCATGTTAACAGGGGTGTGTAGACATTTTATATACAGTGTATGTCCATTCAGTTCCCAAGTACCTGAAGTACCCCAAGTAACAAGTCTGTATGGACAAGTAGTTAACATTAGCATAACTAACCATTGTATTACCTGCAGAAAATACCAAGAAGTCATAATTAATTAAATATATAAAATGGTGCATCTTCAATATTTTCAGTAATCATAGTAAGAATGTTGCAGCACTAGACATTGATTTACTTTTGCACCTTTTGGAAGAAATTTTTTTTTTAAAGGCTCAGTTTATTTTTCAGCTAATGTTCACGAGCTATCAAGAAATAAACCTTTTTATCTAGTTATCTGTCTGAAATGCAAAGCAACACAATAGTGTCATGTCTGATGAGCGATGATGCAATAGTTCATGCGATGTGAAGTGGCAGTAGTTCATATCAGAACATTTTATGATTATGATGCATGAAGAAATCATGATCACTGTGTGCAGAGTGGGACTTCTGTAAATTAGTACAGAACTAGTCAGACAGAAAGAATTATACACATTTTACCACCATTGAGAACATCATGTAGACTATGATGTTTTCATGCTTCGTGCTTCCAGTGAGGCTGTAGTTTTAGCCGTGCCTGTGAGCGGGTTCATAGGTCAGTTGTGCAGGGAGCTGCAGGATGACAGTCCAGATCTGGTTATTATCTCTCTGAAAATATCAAGCTAGACCGCAGTCTACTACAGTATAGATCTGAGTCATGCTGTTCCCTGCAGTCTTGTTTGTTGCTTTAGGGAGCTGTTATCTTGCATTTTAAATACACAGAATGCTTCTGTCTAAACCTCACATGTATTCTGCAATGCCTGGGGTGTGCCAAACTAACATAAGCTTACACTAGAGAGTCTTTGACCAGCTTGTAGTGCTTATGGAGTGGACTTGGCAGCTAGAGCCAGAGATTTATGCAGAGAAATGATGCCAGACGCTGGCTCTGCCCTCGACACACACACACACATGCATGCACACACCATCAACATATTGATTCCAGGCATCGCTGCTCATGAAAATACACTATTAGCTTGTTGAGCCCTTGGCATGAGTGGAGTGTCCGCTGTGACCTTCTCCACTCTCAATAGGCTGCTGTGTGGCTGCACCTGAGAGCTAGGTGAGATAAGGCAGCACGTCAGTGGCCCAGGAAGTGCCGATAAGGTCAGAGAGGAACTCTGAAGTGCAGTCACACACACTCTGAGGTTTCAGTGACTCAGAGCTCCATTTCCCTGCAAAACAAGCAGGATCAAATTTTCCATTTCTGCTGAAATACTGTATATAGTCCATCATAGAGGCAGCCACTATGCAACGTACTGCGTCAGTCCCTCCCCGGGGGCGAGCACTGAAGAAAAACGCATCAGACCTAGCAGGCATTTACCTAGTGGTATTTTCTGACATTTGTAATTTGCTAAACATGTGTGCAGCTTTCCAAAAGCACCAGGCCACTCAATGCAAACGCAAATGGCAGCAAATCCCATGACTGAAGAAGTGCCACTGGAATTGACTTGCTATATGTATTCACAATAGTGTGCACTCTCCTTCTGCGCTTGAGCTCATCATCATCTCCCAGTGTCCTGTGGGTTATCACCACAGCCAATCACACGCTTCCCTCCGGCTCCCCGAGTGTGATTAAATTGGGTCTCAATGGAGATTGGAAGCTGGAAGGGGGTCTGAGCCACAACGCAGTAGCTGTCATAATTACAGCACGACCACGTTGATACCATCAGAGAGCGTAGCTTTCATCCTTGACTGGAATATTGTACATCCCTGAAGGATAACATCATCATACACAGTCTGCACTGATACCATCATATGAATCACTCTTCCTGCCCTTTTTCCTTCCCTTTCCCACTCTATAGCTTTCCTACTTATAAACTCTTCATTTTGACTCTTTCTAAAGGAATATTTATAAAAGTGCTGCAGACAGTGTGCAGAAATGATTGCGATTCGTTCCAAAATGCAGTATATCTGAAAAAAAGCAAAGAATAAAAAATGATGACGGCGTGCTTTTATAGGAAAATAATCAACAGCGTTTTAAACATTAAGGAACATCTGTGAAACAAATTATAAACAATTGTTCTCTACTTTCAAAGTTAATAAGGCAGAAACATGCAGCCTACCTCAAATCACCTGCCCCAGGTTACGTTCACTTTCCAAACTATTTTTTCTTTGATGCTTTGCATTCAGGCCTGCTCTCAAACGATCTTCCAATCATCTGCAAATCGCGCAACACTTTAGTCTACTTGTAATATGTTTTAAGGGTGAAATTGTTTTTTGTTGTTGTTGATGGGAAGCACTCTAGCTAGATAAGGAGTTTGGATCTAGTGTCCTAATTCTGCTAAAATCATGCTGCATGTTGTTTAAAGACAGAAAGAAAGAAAGGGATCTTCTGATCATCTTGTGATTATTAGTACATCAACTTTATGTAGTGATTTAATCATTTAATTCCATTCCTTTAAAACACAAAGTGAGAATTTGCCATGTAATTCACTCTGGAGCGAAAATACTCATATTTCGCAGATGCTTTTATCTAAAATGCTGACGAGTAAAGGGTCTTGGCACTGCCTCACTGGCTGTAGACTTAATCTGTCAACCTTTCAGTCCCAAGCACAGAACCTAAACCATGAAAGCTTTTAGGATGAAGACACAGATGGAAAACTAGATTACCGCACTTGAATGAATCCCTGGCAAATAGTGGTTAGGTCATAATCAGCATCACTCCTCATTATTGTTTCAGTGGTTTCATATTATAAAGTGATTACATTTTGACTTGATGTGTTCATAAACAGAAATGTGCTTGCTAATATTCTCGTACCTCCTGGCACTTCGTGCTCAGATTCTATTTCATAGTCCTCTCCCATTTATCTTCACCTGCAAGTTTGCATTAATGGTGAGTCCATTAAGATGCCACACTGTCACACCCATTTGTGAAGTTACTTAGCAATAAGTGTGTGCAGTGTAATTGATTACATTTGCCTCATAATTGAGCTTGATGCTCATCTGGTTCATTATTCAATATGTAATCCACTGCCTGCACAGCTACAGCTCCTGTTAGCAACCATGCAAAACTTGGAGCTTATTTTGACATTCCTCTCAGCAGCAGTTAAAGGGAACGTTATCCCCAAATGCAGGTCGAGCCATTTGTGCTCACCTCCTCTGGTGGAGATGAATGAGCTCAGATAGTCCTGAACTGCTGCTTACCATTCCAACTATTAGCATGCTGTTCACCTGTAGTATGCAATTAAAGATTACAAGGAGTGAATGAATGACTCTTTGCTGTAAGGGGATTTGCCTTGGGCAGCTAAGGCAAGGATAAGTACACATGATCAATGATTCATAGGTTTACAAAAAGAACATACATTCTTATTCTGTATGCAAACCTGATTCAGTAACATGGAAGCTTATCATTATATCATTATATGATCTCAGTGTCATTTGTCCAGCAGACTAATGATTATAGGTATGAGTCATTTTCCAGTATTCAGTAGTCGTTAGGTGAGCTTCAGAACTGATTCTTGATTGCAGATACAGCAAATAATAGCCATGTGGTTGTGCTCTCTGATAGGATGGACTCTGAGTCCTGTGATGAGCCAAAAGGCAAGCAGGATTTATGAAGTACTTGACTTAGGACACTCGTGTCATGTTTTGTGCAGAATAGTATATGGGAAATTTTCTTACCGTGATCCACTGATACCACATGACCTTAATTTTATTGACAGTGAAGATCAGTATGATGACAGAACCTGCTTCCTGTTCCTGTTGGAAGGGAAGGACCTAAAATAAAGCATGGACTGTCTTTAGAAATAACTAGCAAATGTTTTCTCGGTTTCCTGTCCAGGTATGACACCATCACTAACCAGTGGGAGACGGTGTCTCCACTGCCCAAACCAGTGCACTCTGCAGCAGCTACAGTTTGTGGAGGGAAGATCTACGTGTTTGGAGGCGTGAACGAGGCCGGAAGATCAGCCGGAGTCTTACAGTCCTACGTACCCCAAACCAACACCTGGAGCTTCATCGAGTCCCCAATGATTGGTATGACAGCAGACCTCTTGAGCTTTCAACATCTATTTAAATATCTTCTATATTTCAGGTAGCAAGGTGCTTTACGTGCACCAGGTTGGTGTTGCCACTTCACAATGCTTGCTTAGAATTTCACCTGTTGTCCATCCCAGCTTCCGCTGGGTACTCTGGTTTCCTCCCATATTGCAAACACATGCTGGTAGGTGCGTCCAAGACGCATCCATTAAATCCGAACACTTGAGTCCACTGCAAAGCTTTGTAATGAACGTACATGAGGCTGGTATTGAGTGTTTCTCAGTATGTTCTTCCTTTCTGTCTTATCTTGTCAGTCTTAGTGGGTAGGGACAGGAGTTCATTATCAGAGCTGAGAAGTCTAGGTGGATATTACATGTGGCTCAGGTGTGAGAAGAGGAAATGTTAGGGGTTTCAACTCTGGAGGGTGGAGTTGTTGTTCAAGCACCATCAGTCACCCATCTCCAGTACTTCACTCTCTCACTCTCTCTCTCTCTCGCGCTCTCTCTCTGTTCTGTTTTGCTCAGAGTGAGTTGTCTGTCATCTGGCTATGGGCTGGCCTGATTGGACACAGTGAGTGATTTGTCTGGTGAAAATGAGTCTGTGGCTGTTGCGACCAGAAAGAGGAGCATAATGGAGGGATTTTAGTGCATCCTGCAGATTTTCAGCCATTGCTCCATCTCTCGCCCACACTCTGACTCCCCTCTTTTTCCTAACAACTGGATTGTATAAAAGCAGGGCGGCAGAGGCAGAGATTTTAGACTTTTGCGCCCGGAGTCATCTCGGAGAACATGCGTACACTGCAGGACTCAATGGTGGTGGAAATTTTTCAATATATCTTTATTCCAACCCCTGCAGCATTGGGGAGTGAATTGGCTTCTTGACAGTCCTTAAAAGGCAAATACATGCACATACTCACCAGCTCCTCCAGCAACACAAGCACATATGTACAAATTTTCCCAGAAACGAGGATGCACACATAATCCTGAGGTTATTATTATTATTATTTTTTAAATCATAGATTCACTAATCAAATGATACACACAAACAGAATGTCACACACTCGGTAAAACCAATATGCACACACACAGCCCCGCTGTGAACAGTTTCCTCGAACACTAATTTAGCAGGCATGCACCCCACTGACAGACAAGCTGTCATCTCTGGCCACTCAGAGCAGCACAGGGGAGACATCCTACTGGAAGCCTGGCACTGGAGCACTGGTCGAAAACAGTTGCTTGTTCCAATCACACTGAATTGCTGTGCTTTTTCAGAGAGAGACACATTTGAAAAGTGATTCAGGGGGCTCTTTCCAGCCATTCTGATTAGTTACGCCCACTCAGGTAGCCATCTACTCCGGCATCTTCACTCCAGCTCAGACTCAGCACTGCCTGGCTACTTATTTATTTATTTAAATAGAGGCCTTTGAGTGTGCCAGCACAGAGATGCAACAGTACCACACCTGAGATGGGATGCACTACAGCTTCCACTTCAGATCTTTCAGCAATCGACAGCTGTCAATTCCCAGCCATGGTTGTTTTATCAGCAGCCTTTCACACCGTGCTATTCCAACTGCCTTTGTTTTCAAGTGCCTCCTCTGCCTTTGTCTATTTCCCATCACAGCGTGCAGACTTACAAATGAACGCAGGCAAATTCCACAAATCGGTGGCTTGAACTATAAACTTCGGTCTTTATCTCCTGTTGAAAGACATGTTCCATGTTAGTGCTGGTGTTGACAGTCTTCTTGTTTGAAAGACCTTAAGTTGTCTTGCCAGAGGCAGAATCTCACCATCAAAGAAGCAGTCATAATCCCTTTGTACGGCAGCTTTCAGGCTTGGCGAGCTTCAGGAAGGAGCACAGCTGATAGAATCGCAGCTGGTTTTAAAAGCGTTGGTCATGTAAATGAGGAGGCTGGTTATGAGGTTTGAGATGAGGAGTGAGTATTTTATATTCTCCTGCCTGCTCAGGATGGCAGTGCAGATACCTGTACATGAAATAATGAGGCATGCATGACCCTACAGATTGCGAAGTGTGCAATGAGGCAAACCCGGCAATCACTGGGTTTAATTTGAAGAATTGAACATCCGAGGTCTAAGACCCAGGTGCATCTGGGAAATCGGTTTTGCCCCATAGTGGTGACACTGAATGACAACTGTTTGAGGAGACAAGTTACAGTGACTTCAGCTCCACAGTGCTGTCTGTGTAGTGCCACAGAGAGTGCATGTGTTATGTCCCCTTTCACTCATGCAGGAGTGGTCGGGCTTTTAATGAGATGCAGCTGGCAGGCAGCACTGAAGAAGCCCGCCGGAGCAGCACAGCGCCCAGCTGACGCGTTTATGTTTCCACCATTAAACCCAACGGCAGCTTTACAGATCACTTCCGTGCCTGGCTTCTCAAGCACTGGGTGTGGGTGGAGGAGAAAAAATAAATAAATAAATAAACTTGGCCATGGTCGTGTGAATTATTCATACGTGTGATAAATTGGCCCAGCTGTAATCATTTGGGAGACAATTTCGCTGTCGGAAAGGCGAAGCTCAGTGATGGCAAATTCTACGTTATACTGCAGGAGAACCTTGTTTGCTCTGCATGGACAGGTGTTTGTCTGTCAGTCATCTGCCCAGTTATAACCTTTTTCAGTGCATTACCCCTGTAACTTGTAAAAATAATAGATGGAATACAGTTAACCCATTGTTTTGAGGAAGTACCTGTGTCCACCTCCTTTACAGAAAAAGCAATAATAAGATAAAATTGGTATAAAGAAAAAATAAAAAATCAAAGGAATTGTAAAACAAAGGAAATGGATATGGGGTAATATGAAAAAAAAGGAAGAAAAGCAGAGAAAATATAGAAG
>JAOVVH010000041.1:1101837-1112041 GCA_028566435.1 Scorpiodoras heckelii
TATGTGTGTGTGTGTGTGTGTAAGATATGTTGCATCAGCCTGTTAGAAATATCTGCCTTTTATGTATAAATCTCTTTTATTACAACATACAAATATGCAGCCATCTGAACAAAGCAGCACTGCAGATAAAAAAAAACAAAGTCCTGCGGTCTGTAATCAGCTCATTAATTATCTGACAATTCATTGAATCTGGGAGAGAACACAACATGGATACACAATAAGTTTCATTTGATAGAAATTCAATTATCTCAGCGTGAAGTCATAGAGTCACAGAATCTGTTTATTTTTCAATACTTGCCATCAAAGCCGTAGCCATGATCTGAACACTGGAGGGAACAAATCTACCTTGCAATATTATTATTATTGTTATTATTATTATTATTATTATTATTATTATTATGGACTAATAAAGTATAAACATAACCATAATCATATAAGCAGAAATTTATGCATTATTATATGAAGATGAGCCCAGATATTGTGACCAAGGTTCAGGAAAATGTTGTTGTTATTTACTTACACATACACCTGGAGCCAGGTGTAACCTTTGAACCATTTTACCTTAAAGCAGAGCCTCTTATTTGATGGGATATGAGTAGGTATGACGTTCACATTTGGCTGATTTGGGCCAGGTCTAAGCTCTTTCTCTTCCTCTCGCTCTCCCATGTGCTATCATCTTTGCCTGTCTGCTCTCTGTCTCTCCCTGCTTTATATTATCTGACACACACATGCGAATCCATACAGAGGAATATCTTGTATTTAATTATTTTAAATTACCATTAGGATGAGGCTGTTGTGATGTCATTACTTGGTCTTAACCATCAATATTTGCTCCTTTACTCACTCACCTTCATATAAACTGCTCTCCCTCCCTGTCAGCATCCTCATACTCTCTGACAATTTCTTATCTGACTGGTAATTATGATGTCAGGAAACACTGGCTCAACTCTTGCATACTTACATAATCTGATTCGTACTCATTTCTCTCACAACTAGCATTTCTTTTTTTTCTGAGGTTACGTCGTCAAATCGTTAATATTATGACCGTTGTTGGACGCTGCGTGAATATGCTAATAGGCTAATTAACTTTCCAGGTAACTCGGCTACGATCGCTAACATCAGTAGTGATGGTTGGTTGATTTAGCATTCGCAGATCAGCCCATTTTCAGCAAAAATGTTTTAGTTTCCACGTCATACAATTTCTGACTTAGTAAATTATTATTTCTTTGTAAAATCACAGTTTCTGCTTAAAATGATGATGAGAAAATGATGTATTGAGGTTCATGAGAATATTTCCTGCACGTCAGAGACATTAGCTAGTCAGCAGTGCTGGTATGGTGTTACGGTGTTACAGTAATAAGTGTCTCATCAACAACAGATTACAACACTGACAGATCCGAACATTGCACGAAGAAAGTGAGTGGAATATTTTTCTTTTTTACTTCAGTATATTGGGAGGAACATTGTGAGCGCATCTGACTATTGGGAGGGGACGTGTCTCTATAGTGACTCCGGCCTTGCTTGGCATAGCTTTTTGTTCTTTACTATCTGAGAAGCCTGAATGGCACTAGTGTCTGCATGTGAAGACATGATGAATGTGCACATAAGCCTCCGACTTAAGGAGGAAGTTAAAATGATGCGGTTATATCAGTGGAAGCTCCAGAGTTAGAAGAACTGCACTGCAGTGGTAAATTCTGTGTGTTGCTCTCTCCTTTCTCCGGCTTCATTTAGATAACAAGTACGCCCCTGCTGTGAGCCTCAATGGCTTCATCTTCATCCTCGGAGGAGCATACGCCAGAGCCACCACCATCTATGACCCGGACAAGGGCAACATCAAAGCTGGGCCCAACATGAACCATTCCAGACAATTCTGCAGGTCTCAGTCTTTCATTATTTCTCCTTTGGGTCATGATCAGTTCTGGTTGCATTGTTCCTTCTTTTGCAGAGACGCTGTGTTTTATGATTGTTGAAATAACAGAAGATATTAGCAAAAATAAAGAGATGCCCATAGCTGAGAGAACAAAACTGGCTGTGCCCTGAGGGTGGGAGGGGCAGCGTACACGCTCTCCTGTGTCTGTTGGAGTGACACTGGCCAATCACAGGTGTCAGTGGGCTCATGTATACAGAAGCTATGGTGTGACATGGGAAAAATCCTGATGGGTGGGAATTGGACATGACTACATTAAGGAAGAAAATTGGGATGTGATCTACAAAAAAAAAAGTTAATAAAAAGGAAATAATTAGCAAATAAATAAGTTCAACAAAAATCGAACAAGATACAAAAAAAGAGAAATAGTGATTGACAAATGAAAAAATTACATTAATATTTCTGCTTTGTAACATGCTTGGCGCTCACAAATACGGCAGTTTATCATTTATTTGTGGATTGCTCCCTGTACATTTACACATGACATGGACTGTTTATACCACCTGCATTCTGCTCGTGTGTGTTCACGTATCTACCTGCGAGTGAGCCACTACACCTGAGCAGCCTGGAAGATGTCTCTCTCAACATCATCATCCATATCTGTAGTTACTTACAGTAGTTACGCCTGAAATCCATTTCTCACGTCCTTGCTGTTTTTTTTTTCCAGTGCTGTTGTCCTGGATGGGAAAATATACACCACGGGAGGCATCGTGAGCAGCGAGGGACCAGCGCTAGGCAACATGGAGACCTTTGACCCTTGCACGAACACATGGACTCTCCTGCAGAATCTGCCGTGCCCGCTCTTCAGACACGGCTGTGTGGTGATCAAGAAGTACATCCAGAGCGGCTGAGAACTAACACACACACACACACGCACGCATCCACACACAGACCTGCACAAACACACACATATACACAGAGCCACACTCCTCAGTGCACTGCAGGGATCCAAGTCAAAGCACTACTCTCCAAACTCCAGCAGCTCCCCTGGGTGGAACGGAGTGAAGCTCCACTGCTCGACATGTCCACAATCTGGAAGGGAAGTGTAGAGTAGCGTAGCGAACCCTCATTCACGGCTCTCGTGCCATATGAGTAATAAGCGAGCATTTTCACAACTAACTACAAAAACCTGTTTTCGCTGACAGACGTGCAGTTTTGGGGTTTTTTTCCCATTATTTCTTTGATGTTTTATTTTCTCCCTTCCAATAACTATCTGTCTGTAACAGCACCGTGACATTTCTTTTTTTTCAACGGGCGACTCAAGAGATACTGATGTCATGGTTCATCTTCGTTTTTGCTACTTGGCCTGTCAGGTCTACTGAAGAGTTACGCCATCGATTCAGAGGAATCGAGGATGAGATTTCAGGATGCATCAGGACATGGTAATGTAATCCTTTGACTTGAGGGTACTTCAGTAAGCCTGCATCTCCACAAGACGACATCACAGGTATCAGGTAGCACCAGGTGTCCAACAGTAAGACCGAACGAACACGGCGGATTCGTTTCTCATGAACACAGCCAAAGCACAATCTACTTCTGATTTTGAGAAAGACGTTGTACATTTTGTTCCTCCATTGTAATCTGAATCCAGCTGAAACAGGCTGTGGGTGGAGGAGATTGGGGGGCCGAGGGTCCTGTATCATAGGGAAGGAAATATGTATATTTTAAAACTGAAGGTAATTCTGTATAAATGTTTTAAAACAAAAGGAAAAAAAAAAGTCAATAGATTGAACAAAAAAAAGAGACTGTAAATCTGTACCCCAAAAAGGACCATTTTAAATGTTATTAATGATGAAACATAAAACAGATGAAAAAAAAAAGAAGATTGTGTCCTGTTTTTACATTAAAATTAAGCTATGCACAGGCTTTTGATTTTTCTATTCTTGTTTCTTGGTCAGGTTGTTTTTTCCCCCCAGTCCATTACTCAACTGTTGTTGTGAAGGATAAAGAGCAATTTAAAATGTTAAAATGAGATAATACTAAACAGTTTAGTACTTACTGATAATTCCCTCGACAAAATCAGCATGAAACGCAACGTTAAAGATCAGGAAGCGATGCCGAACAGAAACGAAGGCGTTCATCAAATAGTACAATTTGCACCTTTTATTCAAGTATAATCACAGCAGTTTTACAGTTTAAGAAATTACAGTAAATGTATTCATTTCAACAGGACTTTCACTAAAAGAATGCTTGGCTGGATCTTAACCAGGTTTCAAATGAGTCTTTTACCAGTTTGAGAAAATGGGGCAAAGACCCTGGCAATAGCAGAAATTCAAAAACCCCAAAATTAGATCAATAAATAAACAACAGACTACATATTAGAGGCAAATATTATATCATCACTGAAAGAGGTTTAATCAAGAAAGAAAAAAAACTTGGAAAATCTTTTTAAAATCTGCATACCTCAACGACCCTCGTGAGCATGTCAACAAACTGGATATTTAAGTAACATGACTTTTAATCAGGAAAAAAGGAAAAGGGAAAATGAGTTCAGAAGCATGAGCTCAGCCCCACTGAAGTGCTCGGTATGGAGCTCTTACTCGGGGGATGATGAAGGATCAGAATGGGATACACTGTTTTTTCATTCAGTAACACTTGTTTAAGGCTCCACTCAGGTGTCAGTTCAGTAGTCAGGCAGTTTTGTAGTCGGCCTGTTTCAGGTCTAGACTGCATCAGAACAAATGTGGAAAACAGCTAATGGGAAAGTGACACTCAGCACTAGTTTAGCACCAGTACCATTCTTGGCCAATGCTTTAATCCCAACACATATGACATATCACAGGTTCTTCAGGACAACGTTCACAGGCTCAGAACAGTGCCATATGACTTTGTTGTTTTGTTCTAGATGTATCACAGAAGTATGCAGTCTGCAACAGCAAGCACAGGTCAAGCCAAGAGGAAACAAAGTGGGGTTTCCACATGATGCATTTTTTTCTATACCATTTCCAGATCACTTCATTAGCATAGGCCTCTTGTTACTTTAAATCATTTTTATATAAATATCTGAACTGTTTTCTTTTAATTGCCATTTTTTATTTGAAATATCACTACTTATACATATTTGTTGGCCAGTTGATGCAGTTTAGGACCAGTACATCATCACACCATAAATATCGAAAGATAAATTGGCAAAAAAAAAAAAAAACCGTGAGCCAACAACCACATTTAAAGAGGTGTGTTTTGTAAAGGTTTTGTTGGTCCTCCAATTCATTCAATCCTTACAGAATTTGTGAAACAGACTAAAATGTCAGGATCTCAGACCCAGTGGTCAGCATCATAGTAGTACCTACAGAATTACCCAGAAAAAAGCAGATCATGTCCAGGAGATATGGGGTGTGATGTTAAACACTCAGAACATAAGCTGTATGACAGTCCCTTTACCACAAAGCCCAAAAAGCACCACCATCATTATAATGGAATAAATAGTCCATGAATGTAGCAGAGACCTGAGACCAGTAAACCTCTCCACCTGCACAACCCTGCTACAAAAATGTGCTACATCATGAAATGGCTCCAACTTCAAAAACTGTAACAAATTTCCAATTTGTCCCCGTTTAATCAATGGCGTACAAAAATATGAACAGACAACACACCAATACTTACGTTAATAAATAAACAGGTACAGCGAGAGATAAATAGCTAAAATGATGCAATTATGCAATACAAAGGAAGGAAAGTGTAGTGAAGTGGACAAACAATATGGCTGCCATCACCAAGGTCCATTGGATATGAGACCAGAATATATAATACAAAATCTTACTGAAGTTAATGCACTGTGTTTGTGTTGGCTCAACTGCAAAAGTCAATAAAAAAAAGAATATCATCCAAAAAACAAGCAAAAGGATGGATTACTGCATCAGCCACAGGACGTGTTGCCAGGACCAGGGCTTTCAAACGCTAAGAGGTGCAGCGATGTTAGCGACACTGACAAATACTGTATGTCTTAAATAATTTTTAACTGAGGTAGCCAGGGTTCTCCATCTCGCTGCAATAGTCCAGAGCTAATTTCATCTTGCATGTTTTTAAATGGTTTGTAAGTATAATCAGTTTTACATAAAATTGAGATGAGTCTTAACTTAAACATTTTTCTGCAAACTGAAGAAAGAAGCAGTTGAATTATTTTAGAGACACTAGGCCAAAAACAACTAGAACCTAGCTACTAAACGAAGTATCTACTAATCAAAGGTTTTAACAGAACAATACCATAGACAAAGTTTAAAAAAAAAAAAAAAAAAAAAAAAAAAAAAAAAACGAAACAATTTTAATGCAACAAAAATGCTCCGTATTCTGAACAAACCACACTGGCTAAAACTGCCTTGTTCATCATTCACTGATTAAAGCAAACAATCTCAGCATTCATATAACTCAAACTAAGAGGTAAAAAAGTAAATGATACAAAATATTACAACGTAAGGTCATGGCAAAACCAACTGGTACCAGAAAAATTGTCTTGTGGATGTGGGTGTAAGTGAACAGGGTTGACAAGTTATCTTTTCCCAAATGACAAAGGTGGCCATGAAAATACCAAATTGTAAATGCTCATTAGGCAGGAAGAGATTGACTTTTTACAGACAACACTTCTATTGGAAAATATTCCTTGATCCTCATCCTGGTATGGTACCTTTTATTTCATATTCACAAAAAAAATAGTCAAAACTCGGTTTACTGCATCATGGTATTACGATAACTGCACTGTAATAAAAGAATCTATCAGATTTGGGGATTTTCTAATGATAATGCATCAGATTATCACTGCAATGGATTTACCACATGCATCAGTCAGAAAAAGCTTACAATTCTGTGTTAAAATATGTTTTTGGGGCAGGACCATCACTGCTTGCATTTTAATGCCGATGGCTGAAGGTCACAGGGACACGGCGCATTAAGATGGTGTTCACACAGGGAGAATGATGCAATTCATTTCTACAGTCAATAACAAACTGGTGTGGTCTCATGGCATTACACCTCAATCATGTGGAGTTAAATTACTGCTGGTGAAAATCTGTGTGTGGGGTGGTTTGTTCCGTCTCTTCCTGACGAATGAGACCAAGGTGTTTAAGTGACATCACACAATCGTTTTTTCCTTTTAATAGGATTTTCTCACTCTTTCTTTAAAGAAACTCAGAGCAGCAAATGGATAAACAATAGCACCTAATAGCACCAAGAACGCCCATTAGAAATTGGCATATATGTTTTTGAAACCTATACGAGTCTTGACTTGTGTTTGGTTCTGTAGACTAGTTCTGTCCAGGTACCTGAGACAATAGCACCAAGGTTGCCACTGAAAGTCTTTGCGAGTCTCCTTTAATCCCTCCTTTTGCCATTTAACACCAAACCTGCTCAGCTCGCTGTAGCAGCCTGGCTCTTTAAGCTGGTCTCCTTTGTGCATCACAGGAGTCTCTGATTATGATCACCTTGTTTCATCACAGGAATGTATTGAAATGCTGGACCTGCCTCTCCATTTCCTGAAAATGGGAAAAAGTGAGCCGTGTTAAAATCACAGGACAGGATGACAGTGAAGCAGCAAACAAAAGTTCTTCAACTTTACTGAATAATAATAGGTGTGGGCAATATGACAAAGGTATTGTTTTTCAATCCATTTCTATATGATATTCATCAGTATGTACCTTTTCCTACCAAACTTCAAAAAAGTTAACACTGAGAAGGACAAAATGCATCAAATATGCTTCCTTAGTCTATAACTATTATATCAAAAAAACAGCATTAAACCAAATATGTTTAAAAAAAGACATCAGGATATACATGATATTCATGACAGTGCTACTGAATAATAAACATTACAGTGATAGAAACTGAAACATCTGTGACCTACAACCCAGTTTGACACTAGACACTACAAAAGAGATGACGCTGTAGATTTACCTTTACATTACTTTTACATTAATGGCATTTGGCAGACACCCTTATCCAGAGTGACTTCAATTTATCTAATTTATACAACCGAGCAGCTGAAGGTCGAGGGCCTTGCTCAGGGGCCCAGCAGTGACAGCTTGCCTGGGGTGGGATTTGAGCTCATGGACTTCTGGTCAGTAGTTTTGTCTTAACCACTGACCTACACACTGCCCCATCTTATACTGCACTGCACATAGTGTTATCCCTAAACATGATGAACTAAACCCATAGTTCACTTTTGTAGTATTAAAGATCAGTACAGTATACAGATGTAGCAAAATGAAGGCAAACAGTACCATGTGTGTTGAAAGGAAGTTCAGTGTGATTATATGATGAATAAGAGTCCTGGGGTGAGCACAGGACAGGCTTAATGATTACAGCAGCAGTTATCAGAAAGTACACATCTACACTTGGACATTTCTGAGATCTTATGTAAATCTTTATGATATCCGTGTGGGACCATCCACAGCAGCAGAAGCTGAGTCACAAAAGCAGAAGCAGAGCATCATACTGAATCATGTTCCTAAACAAGAGTTAGTCCACAGTGTTTCCAGGCCTTTGCTTTTTTTTTATGCAAAGGTCCAAATGCCACTTGATTCCTGAATGTTCCTGATTAACGCTGTTTAAAATGATTCTTTGAACAAGACTGAGAAGAACGAGCTGTTTATAAAGGTGCTGTATAATTCCTGACCCACATCGCTGGAGAGAGATCAGTAAGCACTACATGGCGTTTGCTCTTTGTCTTGTAGCATTTGTCTTATTGTGTTACTTCTCCTACAGAAAATGCCATTTGTATTTATTTTATTTAAAACTAAACTTCACATGAGGAAAACGGATGTTTCATTCCACCTTGTGCTCTACACTCTGTTCATCTGTCTATGTCTGAGACTATAATGGGTCCTCGTGTGACAGCTTAGCTTGTCCTGTACAGTCGTTACAAAGCAAATAAAAAGGCATTCTGCGCAAATGAAAATAAGATGATTAGCATTGTTCAGGGCTTCATGGGTGTTCTCTGCACTGTCATGCCACGATTACATCACCCATTGATAAGTTCAAATAAAAATGAATAATAAACCACAGCAGCACATTGTTGCAGTCCTATTTCAAAACTAACAACTTGTCAGAAAATGAAAGAAATGAAAATGAGTTCATTATGCCTGTGTAGCTGTAAGCAATAGATGAATACACACAGACTGGATGCTGACACACTGAACAGCTGCTGAGTGTTGAAATTAGAGCACCGTGTTGATAGCAGTGAGCTGTGCTCAATCCTCCGGGGAAATTAGGTTTGCTGTTCTCAAATACAATGGTAATGGTTGCTGGCCAGCAGAAAGAGAGCGGAGGCACTCTGGGGCCTGGAGGTCAGCAGATACCTAAACTCATTTATGTCCTCTGCTCAGGTACAATTTTACTTCACAATGTTTTAGTTTTCAGTCAACCACATTAAAAACATCAATACCTGTAACATACATGCAGCTACAGGGACTGGTGGATAAAACCTAGAATATTTATAAACATCACAATATTTGCCAGTTCTTAACACTTGTATGCCTTTTTTTTCTAAGGGAAACAATTGCACAAACCAGTGCTATCCTGAGCAGTATAACAAGCCTAAACTGGTTTAAGTATTAGGCATAAACCTAAAGGGCATCAAAGTCAGAACTGTTTCCCAGATCCGTATGTTAAAACAGTATCATGAATACCGTCACGACGTTACATGGATGAAAGCTCAGAGGGCTACTCACCTCGATCAGGCAGGTCTTGTCGTAATCCCTGCGGTACTGGTAAATACACTGGCTGAGCACAGAGTAAAGTCTTTCCAGTTGATCCACACTGTAGCCCTTACTCTTCATCACAACTTGATCCAGCATGGCCTGCAAACACAGGAAAGACACACCAGGGTAAGTTTAGCAACCAGGACACAGTTAGGGATACTCATATGTTTATATCCTCAAGTTCCTATGAAATGGCTTACTGGTTGTCATTTCGCTTTGTATGTTCACATACATTTCCTTCTGAAACAGGAAGTCAGAGTGATGTCTTTAACTGCTTGACTGACTTGACAGACAACAGTGTTCGATACACACCATGACACCCACATCTACACAAACCAGACAGTAGCTTAGCAACCTACGTAAATATGGAAAGCAGTGAAGAGATTAACAAGATCTGTTTACTGACTCTTAACTGACTGAGAAGCCCAGACAATGTATAATGGAAATGAAATGCTGCCACATCATATGAGCACTGTACACACACCGATCAGGCATAACATTATGAAAACCTACTTTTCTCTACATTCATTGTCCATTTTCTCAGTTCCACTTACCATATAGCTGCACTTTGTAGTTCTACAATTACAGA
>JAOVVH010000041.1:1165405-1175704 GCA_028566435.1 Scorpiodoras heckelii
CTTCCAACACAGCGACTTCAATAATGCTATTCACTCCAGTTTAAAGTGGTTTTAAAGTTATGACTGATCGGTGTACATATGCTATGTATACTGTGGACTTTTAAATAATAAGGTTAATAAGGATGGATTCACATTTCACAAACATTACATAAAACATGCAGCTGAACATCTAAAGATATATCAGTAGACTCAGGCATTCAAGATACAATACAGATCTCTAGTCAACAATCTCTAGTCATATACAGACAAGTATTACACTTGAATAAAGGGCATATCTTACATAGTGAAATGAAGGAAGGGCTTGTGAACTATGGAGGAGTGCGATTTCTTTGGGGATCCTGGCTGAACATCATAAATGGACTGAGCACCAGCTCCATCTTCACCCTCGCTGTAAGAGTCCTCCTCCAGCAGCTGATTGTCAGAGTCTGTGCAAAGAAATTTACAAAAGTCAATTATGAAATATGCTCTAATGCTTCAGATGCTAGAACAGCTGGAAGGTTTAGAGATCAACTGTGCCATTAAAAGTCCAGACGCACAAATCTGCTAAGAGAAAATTGAAAACTTAAGCTTAATTGGAAAATATATTGTTAGAGCTTTTTTTCTTTTTTTTATATAAAGATGCATGCCATGTTCATTAGTTTCATACAGCCTATTTAAAAGCCTCCCCTATAAATTCACATTTATGTAAAGAAATAATAGATTTAGTGGAAAGCCCTGACTTATTAGAGCTGCAAGTCAGTTTATGAGTTATTATAGATGGAGAGAAAGCAGTTCTCCAAATTGGAAGTCATTAACAAGAGCGAGAGATGCGTTCCCTGCAGAAATATGGTGCAGAAATTAAATTACTCTCTGTCTAATCTACTGAAGCTGACTAATGCAAAGGTTTGAAGTTGGAGAAAATTAATTTTCAGTGGACAGGGATAGACTGATGCACCACTAAAGCACTGTTTCAGATGTGAAAATGCAAGGGTAAACAAAACCCCAATGTTCATAAGAATATATATACCGCAGCTATTTGGTGCATTTTAGGGATGTCCCGATCCGATCTCAAAGATCGGAATCGGGCCGATCAAGGCATTTTTTAACTGATCGGAATCGGTGGCAGGACGTGGCTATAATGTCTGCTGTGTGGAAGTACTTTAAATTGGAAAGTGAAACAAGTCCAACAGTGAAGTGTAATGTCTGCAATGTGAGCATTTCACAAGGCGGTAATAGCAGAGCTGCATTCAATACTACCAATTTGATACGGCACCTAAAAATAAACACTCAGCTGAATACAGCGAGTTTATTCAGGCAACTCAGGCAAAGGCTGCACCTAAGCTACATACGCTAGCAGAAACTTTTAAAAGAAGAGAGAAATTTTCTCGAGACAGCGACATGGCCAAAAAGATTACAGAGGGTCACTGAATTCATCGCTTTGGATGACCAGCCTATCACTGTGATAGGAAATACAGGTAATAAAGTAAAAGAAAAAAATAATAATAATAACATTAAGCAATTGCTTGGATGCAGGCATTTTTTTCCTAAAGCACCGCAGAGCTATTCAGTTATTAAATATATACATTGGATTAATTTTAATAACTGTAACGTACTTGAAGTGTGCACAGTGTAAACAATATTATCTAGTTCTTATCTAGACAATATCTAGAAAATAGAAGTATCGATCTGAGACTCGGTATCGGATCGGGAATAAAATTAATGACTCGGACCGGATCAAGAACAAAAAAAACTTGATCAGGACATCCCTAGTGCATTTACATACAAAGAAATATCTGAGCCTACTGTTACGAAATAAGTTTTTTCATCACTCATATCAAAAGCCAGTTGAACAAACAGTCTAACAAGAATAGAAAATCTATTTGGCAAAATATATAGATTGAAAAAAAAAGCATCGTATACATGTCCGTCCTATAGATAGTTGATGCCTGTTAGTGACCAATGATGCTACATGATCAATTAGGCAAATTGGTGGTTGTACAGTTTAAAGTTAAAGTTAAACACTTAAAGTTTACAATATTTAAGCAAATAGTTTCTGAAATAGATTTAAAAAATAAAGTACTGTCCCACCCAGGTGTGGAGTCCATACCATGTGTTTGTTCCCTGTGTGGGAGCTCTGCATGGGGGAAGACTCGAAGCAGGGAGGAGAGTATGTGGGCCAATGATCTCTCCAGCAGAGGCTGCAGTGTGCAGGACAAAGCCCGACCTGGTGGCGCGAGAGCTCTCTGAGCAGCTGGAACAATAGAGCGAAGAGCACGGCCAAAGTCCTGGGGGCCCAGCACGATAGAGCTCACGTCCAGTTTGTAGCGCTGGCTGCTGTCGTATATTTGAGGATAACGCCGTCGCAATGCCGCCAGTGAAGCCTCTGTGCAAAGTGCTTTAATGTCGGCACCACAGTAACCTGGTGAAATGAGCAATCACAGGCTGCTTAACCCAAAAGCACTCAATATACTTATTATATAGGTTATGTTTATCAACCCCTACACAAACAATCATTCTGTAGAAATAGTTATTTTTAAAATAAGCGATTAAGCAACATTTCTGCCAGAAAAGGACCAGTGGATAAGAATGCCATTCTGTAGCTATAACATGCATCTTAAAAAGACTAACTAGTGGTTCTCTTACCGACACATTTTTCTGCCAGCTCTTCCAGAAAGGAATCTGACAGCTTTGGGTTCCAATCCCTGGTATGAATTTCTAAAATGTGCTTTCGAGCCTGCAAATAACATGACACGGTAGACATGTTAACAAGCCTTTAGAATAAGAAACTTGACACCTATTTTGGCATGTCAGTAATCTTCTAAGTCAATGAAACTTTCACAACACTGAGATCAGGATGTACACAGCAGTCAGACGGGAAGACTTTATTCACCTGTTTATCTGGCAGGTTGAACAGAAATTCCCGGTCGAAACGACCAGGCCTCCTGAGTGCAGGGTCAATAGAGTCAAGTCTGTTTGTAGCACCAATGACCACTATCTCCCCTCGACTGTCCAAACCATCCATTAAAGCCAGCAATGTGGAAACTATGGAGCTAAAACCATCGCATAGTAAAGAAATATTAAAACCATATTAAATCAAATTAACCATATATGGTGATTTCAGAAAATAAAATTACCTGTGAATCTGATCCTGTCTGCTAGAACGAACAGGTGCAAGGCCATCAATCTCATCAAAAAAGATGATGGATGGTCTCATGAGGTATGCCTACAAACAGTTGTAGAGAATATTACTAAACTGATACTGCAAACAACATAGCAATTCAGTCTAGAAAGTCCTGTTCATATATTCAAATCCAGCCCCAGACATTTAGTATAACTTATCTTTCTCATCCAAAACCACACACAAAGACATTTGGCTGAGATTTGCTTAAGTGATACAATCCAAGCTGAACAGGCTAACCTGGTCAAAGAGAAGGCGGAGCTGTCTTTCTGACTCTCCCACCCATTTGCTGAGGCAGTCAGCTCCCTTTCGCATAAAGAAGGAAACCTTCCTGTCACCCTGACTGCACTCGTTAGCCAGCGCCCGAGCCACCAAAGTCTTCCCTGTCCCTGGAGGCCCATAGAACAGGCAACCCCTATAGCAGCACAGGAATCAGGATCATGTTTGTCAAAAACTAAGATTATAACATATGCAGAGCAAATCAGTGAGTTTCTTTTAGTACAGGAATTAAAAATATGATGACCCATTTGCTGAGTCTTACCTCGGAGGCTGGATCTTAAACTTCTCAAACACTTCAGGGTAAAGAAGCGGAAAGACCACCATCTCCTTGAGAGACTTAATGTGAGCAGTAAGCCCTCCTACGCTGTCAAACTTCACCTATATTGGGATGGCAGAAGATATAGTTAACACAAGCCTACACAGGAGAGTGTGATTCTGCAATACATTTTCCTTTCCACACATGGCTTACAGTTTGGCAAATTTATAAATCTTAGTTTTACACTGCAAGTTGTATTAATTTATTTTATTCTATAGCTGGGGTATTCAACTAAAATTAATGAAGGTCCAGTGACAAAAAAGGTCCAGAAATGCAACTAACTGAATGATTAATGTAATGAATAAGTTATGGCTATAAATAGTACAGTTTAGTATGGCTATGTTTTGGTTTGTTGTGGCAAATAATGTTGCTCTCTTATGATTAAACCCTGAACAGCTGAACACACTGCAAAAAATGACATCTAAACAAGTCAAAAAATCTTTAAAATATATAATAAATCTTGTTTTTGTTTATTTCAAGAAGAGAGGACTTGAACAGATTTTTTATGCAAGACAAATAATCTAGTTTTTAGATATTTTTTCTTATTTTAAGAAATCTTAACAAGATCAATTTACTCACTATATTGGCAGATAATTTTACTTGATTCATGTAAATTCTTTCTTGATTTTTGTTTATTTTTTGCAAAAAGTCAATATCTAAAAACTAGATTATTTATCTTGCATGAAAAATCTATTCAAGTCCTTCCTTCTTGAAATAAACAAAAACAAGATTTATTATACATTTTAAAGATTTTTTGACTTGTTTAGATTTCATTTTTTGCAGTGCATCTGGTTTTTAAACATGAAGCAAACCTGAAACAAGCCATGTTCTCATACTAAGTAAGAGTAAATATGGGCAGTTTTTGCACACATCTATGAGCTCTGCGACAGTATTTGTAAACAAGCGCACAGTTTGTTCTGTTGGAATACGCTGCTGGGTCCGATGACCCCTGTTTGAAAAGCACGACACACACTCACAGACGTATCCAGATTCATGGGGTCCACGTCAGCTAAACTAGCACCAACTTTCACCCGATCACGAAGCACGCCACTGGCCAGGTCCTCGGCTAGCAAATTCATGGGGAGACATCTACCACAAAATAAAAAAAATAATTCTGTTACAGCAGGGGTTCTCAAACTTTTGGGGGCCAGGGACCCCTTACAGGGGAGAAAACACAGATTAGGAATATGCTTACTACCGTTTGTACTCTCAGATGCCATTGTAAATATTTGTATTCTAAAACTTTTCAACCTAAATACTTCAGACCTTATACACAGTGATACACAGAAACACATTTCCATTTGAATCATGCTAATACCACTTATGTACCGGTACTTTTAAACAGAGGGTCACTTTTATTCATAGCATTTTGTTTCCTCAGTTTGGGTTTAAGGCTGATTTATATACTTCTGTGAAGGCTCTATGCAGAGCCTACTCCATAGCCTAACACAAGTAATCTATGCCATTGTGAGCATTTATACTTGTGCACTGAGGCACTTTTAGATCCAACAACTCTAGGGAATTGTCAAGAGAGACCACCCACTGGGGAGCTTCATAGACTTGCACTGATGATAAACTTTCTTCAACATTTCAAAAGTTTCTGATGCACTTTTACCAATTTTCACGCAGAATTTGATCGTGTACCATTGCTCCCTACTCATTTGCACGGTTCCAGTGACAAGGCACTTGTCAGCAGGGTTTCACAGAAAGGTCTGGGCACTGCCAAGGCTAGAATGCAATTGAAACGGGTCCTACCGTTTATCTAACTGACCTCGAACCACCATCCCTATGCGTAAACCCTATGGAGTGAAGGAATTTCATTCTCATTACTTTTACACCAAACCCTACGACATAGATTCTACACAGAAGTATAAATCGACCTCTAGGATCACTTGAAGATGTGGACTGACTACTATTTCTCCATGTTAGCCGGCTATCTAGCTAGCTAATAAGCAAAGCTAAGCAGCAGCAATAAGAGTAATAAGAGGTTTACTGTCGTCACCTGTTCCGCGCACGTGTCATGCTTTTACTTTTTCTCCGTTCAAAACGCTCCTCGTCCGATGAGGATGTCGTATCACTACTATGGATGGCATGTTTCTTTATTCTGGGAAGAGAAAATACATGGAAATATAGAATAATGATAAAAAATTACTACACATCACTTCTCATTCACACTGAATCTGTTCCTCATAACAGCATGGTCTACCGGTTGATACTGCGGGTAGGAAAGGCTCAAGTTAACCCATCGCTGGGGAAGTCACACACCTAATATGGCTTCTTCTTGCAGGGGATCTGTGCGTGTCAAAGACTGTGTTCTTGCTCGGTTTCCTGTTCACTGGCACTACAAATGGACACAATTTTGATTAGCAATATAGAAACTGATTATAATACAGCTGCGTTCGCCAAAATACATTTCACAGGCAAATAATTAGGCATACCGATGGGTGGTGCCTCATAACGCTGCACAGTTTTACGCTGCCTGAGGTTGTAAGGTCTGTCGTTCTCCTCTCCTGGTTCCCCTGCTTCATCTACTTCATCATCATCATCATCATCTTCCCCTTCATCATCATCATCATCATCATCTCCCTCCTCATGGGATTCTACAAAGCACACACACAAAGCAAGCTCTAAATGAAAATAATGTATCCTTATCATGCTTAACATTAAGAATATATTATGAACAAAATATTTAAGGTAAATTCTTGTTCAGGAAAATATCAGTATTAGTTGTTAATCACGGTCACACAGTGTGTATATGAACAATAACTTTTGATGCACATATTATTCTAAAGGTGTTGAGTAAATTTCTGAAGCAAGAGTGTAAAACAGATACTTAATCTGGTTCACTGCAATCCTAATCATATTTGAATTAAGACAGTTAAATTAGGAATTTGTAAATACCAGAAACTGGTCAATGTTAAGGCTACTTCTGCAATGATAAATAAAAAAATAAATAAAAAATCAAGTATGTTGGGTATGAAAATTCCTGAACATGGATTTTATAGTCTATGCATTGTTTACATAGCTAACAACAAAATGTGTTATAATTAGTGCTGTCAAATTAAAGAATTAATCGTGATTTAAAAAATTAGCACCACTAAAAATTTTAACGCAGATTAAAAATGTGTTAAATTTCACAAACAGTGGCACCATCAGCGATACACATACTGAAATTGAAGGTTACGTTACTCGTTTTGGGTTTCATTCCAAAAGCAAGGGACCCTAATCTGTATCCCTTCTCCCTATACACTGTACAGGGCACTCGGCTGTATTTAACATGATAAACAACGCTGTTCAGACTCATTTTATATGCTGTAGGCACTTTTGAAACAAATGTGATGTAAAGTCTATGAACTGTGGGTGATATATTTTAACTTTTTTAATGTAGGTTTTGGTTGTGGTTGGAACGTAAGCTTAGTCTTCGGTTGCAACGTGCCGCATTACTCCAATTTAAATTGGAGAATCGATATATCAGATGTATCAGATGAACAAAAGACAAAAACTATTTTTATTTTAAAAATGAAAAGATGTCAATATTTTAACGTCAATAACTTTAATATTTCACCTTTATCAAATAAAGTCAAGTGAATAATAAGGCAACATTTAACAGTCGTTAAAATAAACCAGTGATAAACTGCTTCTAAATTTCTATAAATTTTATCCCTAATGAGCTACCCGTGAGTGACGGTGGCAAGGAGAACCCTGAGATGATAAGAGGAAGAAACCTTGAGAGGAATCAAGGGACACATCCTCATTTGGATTTCACTAGATAGTGCAATAATAAATAATCCGTTCTATAACTGTGTGCTATATAGTCAAAAAGTGCAACTGTGTAACCAGGAAATTCATTATAGTTATAACATGAAGTCTGTTTTGTTCAAGATGTGAACTGTTCACTGACAGACTTGACTGTTGGAGTCTAAAACTTCCATATTAAATCACAGTGCTCAACACACCAGATAGTACCCACAATAATCACAAATGAGTTGTATTGGCCGCGTACTGGTTGTACATTCATGGCATTTGGCAGACACCCTTATCTCATTTATAGGACTGAGCAGATGAAGGTCAAGGGTCTTGCCTTGGGGTCCAGCCGTGGCAGCTTGGTGGTGCTGGGATTTGAATACATGACCTTCTGATCCATAGTCCAATGCCTAAATCACTGAGCTACCACTGCCCCATTTAATTCGTATATTGTCAGTAAAAAGTAATTAATTAGTTTAATATTAAAATATATACAATAATAGAATATTCAGATGCAATGCACAGACTGCAGCTACATTTTTATTATTTTTAGGTGATTTCAAGAACATTCGAAAGAATGGCCTTATAGCCAAGTCTCACCAAATTGCAGCTCTCTTGGTAACACCCTTGGCAGTATTTTTCAGACTAACAGGTTCAGGCCCCTATCTAAATGAATGGGACGAGAGCATAACTGCACTTTCACTGGTCACAGAGATATAAAAACTGTCACCTGTCAAATCTGACAAAAATGGTTTTATGACTTCCCTAAAATAATGTTTCAAAAGCTTCCTCCCCATAGCTTGTACTTCTACTATGCATGCGTGAGGTCAGTGCAACAACACGATCGGCTTCATATGTTTCCTGGTTCGGCTGTTAAAAAGCAGAGGGCTGGCCTACTGAGGGGAGGTGTGGGATATGCATCATACAACCAACATCTTTGGCATTATGACCTTTACGCATAGATATCTATTCGGGATTCTTTAAGTAGTTACTATGCTTCTGGCATAAGAGTACTTTTTTCACATTAGTGTAGGTTGCATGTGCTAGAAATGTAAAGGAACAATAAAATAACAACATTTAGGGCACTGACAAAATAAAGGTCAAAGGCCAGCATACCATCAGTGTCTTCTTCTTCCCTTCCCTCCTCTTCTGGAGCTTCAGATTTGCTGATGACTTTATGGTGTGTCTGCATTGCAAACGTATTCCTCCTCATCGATTTCCGCCTTTTCACGCGTGAATACATGTCCATGTTTTCCTATCAACCAAGGTAGACAAATGAAACTCAAACAGAACAGACCTGAACGAAACATTACAAAAGAATCAAAGGAAATGACAATATGGAGATTCTTCTGTTAAAGTAATAAACTCAGAATCTTATTGGTACCATCACTCACCAGTTCTGTGTCTGTCCACATCCGCAGCCTCTCCACTTCCCGATTCTGTCGTATGTTGCTGATGTTGTCCATCTCCTGAAGCACCGCCTCTGCCGTGCTGTCATTGAAGACAAGAGGCAGTCTTGATGGTCAATCCCAAACAACTCAAGTGAATACTGAATACATTTAATACAAATAGACCTACAGGTAAAAAAAATTATAATAATAACACAATTAATTGTGCTTGCTAGTTTCCATAAAATCTTACTCAAGGTAGAGATACGACACACCATCTGGTACTAATGCACTAGCTTTGTCAATTAGAGTCCAAAAAGCTCATGCATCATTTCCAAACCTTGTAGGTCTCCAATAGAGCCTAGCCATCTGTCTTTCCAAACAAACAGTATGCTAACTCAACCATAAAAACAGATTGAGTCTGTAATTATATCATCTTTATTTATTTTTTTACTTAGTGCATGTTCATGTCCTGATGACTCACTGAACAACTGTGATAAACTGTGAAAACAATCATAATTATCATTTTTGCCAGAGTCCTGAAGGCCTACTGTTACCTGATACACATTTTCAAGTCGCTAGCCTCATAATGATCTGAAAACAGCTCTTCCCTCATCAAACAGAATTATTTTTCTGAAGAATTAGACTTACCCTTATTTAAAGCCATCCAACATGCAAATAATTATACAAATAATTTAAAGCTGCATAAAAAAAATTGTATTGCAAACAGCTCTAAATCTGTGTACACATATACAGTGTAGCTGCAAACTATAAGTTAACTGGCCTCTCAAATTAACGTTACCTGTTGACCAGTTGGTCAAACAGCATGCTCTGGTTGAGGTGCTGAAAGCGGCTCTTCCTAGAGCGGCAGCTCCTCTTCAGCTCGACGTGGCCATTCAAGCGAGCATCGTCCCCATCTGTGCTGTCATCTACCCGCAGGGTTCTTCGGCCTACAAACATTTGACAAAATTGCATTCATTAAACTTCACATGTGCAAAACATTAACGAGAAACAACAAGCAGAACTGAGTAAATCAGTCCTGTGTGCAAATTTATCTGATCCACTAAAACATAAACACGGCACAAGGATAGGGCAAAAACTTTACAATTAAAACGCTGTTGGGAACAAGATGTTTCTGAAGAAGAAATACACGCAGGTGCCTCTTTTATGTAAATTCACAAAAAGAAAAGCTTGTCTTACCGAGCCCATTTTGCAAAGCACCAGTGGATAACCTGAAACACATCAACAAACCATATTCAAGCAATTGAAAAAAGGAATAAAATGTGTGGTACTTCTTTCCAAATCTATAAACCATTTTGCTTATATTATATATATATATTATTGTCCATTTTCTCAGTTCCACTTACCATATAGCTGCACTTTGTAGTTCTACAATTACAGACTGTAGTCCATCT
>JAOVVH010000041.1:1316852-1327488 GCA_028566435.1 Scorpiodoras heckelii
GTGTCATTTATAATCAGAATCTGGACTAAGAGTATGAAACTGATCACAAGTTACATACCAATTAATAAGGATTTTTTTAATTTTTTTTATTTATTGCAGATTTTATTTTTATTTTAAACAACATCAAAATCTTTTATAGGCTTTATTATTCTCTGTTATTTTTTTTTTCGATTTTCTGTAGAGTCTGCTTTACATTTTCCTGACTACAAATTATTTATATTCCCTAAATGTTTCTGTTTATTTTCCATGGTACTTGCACTACGAGCTGAATTCTCTTCACATCTACATCAGCAGAGGGAAAATGGTTAGAGGGCTGTTACTGCACTCTTATTTTTAACCCGGAGTAAAGTGTCCCACCCAGAAACTGCATGCTCATAAAGTGTCTGTAAAGTGCCCGATCATAACACAAACCTAATATTCAAATTAATGAGAAATATTTCTCAGTGTAGGTGTGGTCCTTGTATAGGTTTTCAAAACTAACAGAAGAATTTGGAATAACTTCATTTCTCCAGGGCTCACAAGACTCATCTTGATGTTAATTGCTGATTTTTTTTATGCTACTGATGATCTTAAATAATTAGAAGCAGGCAGTGATGAGTGATGGGGAAAAAAACGTGTCGATTCAACTTACACATAGTAAAAACGTGATGTGATGAACTGTCCTATGAGTTCTTATTTCAGAATAGATGTAAAAAAAATTTAAAGGATAAAACTTTTTTCCAAAAATGCAGCAGTTTGTTTCACTTTCAAATAAAGCACAGTGAAGCGCAGCCCACCAAGAATGCTTTAAAAGTTGTTTACACCATCTCACACTCTAATTCGCTGAATTAAACTAGATAAAAAAAATATTGAGACACATTCCATACATTCCAATGGTGAGATGCTGCTTCAAAGCTTGGATGCTTTAACCAGCACCTGTAACGCCTGATCACAGAGCAGACCCGAGCCTCAACCCAGCCTGCGTTTTTATTTGGCGTGTGAATCTGATGAGTCATCTGAGCCGATAGTGATTCTTTAGACGTGTGGCAGGTTTCCCCACACACACACACACACACACACACACACACACACACACACACACACAGCTCAGGCATGATTTACTGTCTCTTACAGGAATCACCTACATTTCCAAAGACTCATGCATGCACACTCACACACAGTCATAGACTGTCACAGATTGCGTTTCGTTGTGCAATCCTGTGTGGATAACTAAAAGAGAAAAAAAAAATGACAACAGAATAGAAGCAAAGTTCTTCCAACAGTTAATTGTGGAGCCACCTCACTAATTAAACAAACATCTAACTGCTGTCCTCGTCTCACCTTTGACATGACAGAAGTAACAGGCTATGGCATGCTACCTTGTTGTACTTGAATCAGAAAGAGGGAGTAGGTGGAAGAAAGCCCTAGGCAGGAAAAGCAAAGAGAGCACCAAGCAGACGCTTCTGCGCTCCATATGCCGTGGGAGGTTGAGGCTTGTAATTGCTCGTGCACCCCTCTGAAGCCTCATGACTCAGGGGAGCTGAAGCGCTCCATCTCACCAACATCCCCCATCCCACTCCACCCCACACCCCCCCGAGTGCCAGGAAAAGCTGCCGAACCACGCGTCTCCGCAAGAAGAAAAACAGAACGAGAGCAGGAAAGAGGGGGAGAAGAGAGAGTGAGAGAGAGAGAGAGAGAGAGAGAGGGAGAAAGAGAGCAGAAAGCCACAGAAGTAAGAAGCTGGCCCACTCATTTCTGTTGCTCTGGTGATGTCACGAGCATGTGACCCTGCCTCTCCAGTGACAGCTTTTTGAAGGGAGGGAAAAAAAAGAGAGATTTTAAAGCTTCTGCCGTTTTGGGTTTTTGTGAAGGCTTTGCTCACCTCCTGAGCAACCACAGAACCACAGGAGCTCAGATCAAAATTTTTGCACCGGGCAGCACGTAAATGGTTAATTGTCACAGGTCAGCCTCGGGCTTGAGGAGAGCACCAGTCAGTAAGTACGCTTCAACCGCACTTTTCAGTGCAGAAGGTTTGGCTCCATCCTCTCCAGTTAGGGGACATTTTTTTAGCCAGACCTGGTCATTACTTGTGGTCATGAAAATAGTTGATGCGAAAACGCAATTCTTGTGGATGTTTTTACCCTTGCGCTTTTTCTCCTGGCATGATGCGTGTGCCTAGTTGAGGACGCCTCAAAGGTCATCAAAACCATACAGGAACAAAATTTATCTGTGGAGCAACTGACGGTGGCGGCAATGGCATCAAACAGCCTCTTCAGCTCTGTGACACCTTGCCAGCAAAACTTCTTTTGGGGTAAGTGAATACCGTGTTGAAACATTTTAATCATTTAATACATTAGTGTGTTGTGATGTTCTTCAGTGGGATGTCAGTGCTCAGAGGGTACAGTCAAAGACAGTTAGAGGTCCACATGGATTGATCTATCTGAAATGAGCAGTGCAGTGTAAAGAAAATCTGCCACCATGTCAAGAAAACATTTACATTACGGATATATATTTGCAAACATTTGGAAGCAGCCAACATGTTTGTACAGCTTAAGGTTACACGTGTGGAAGGATGCCGAGCAGGGAAAAAAAAGGGTTCTTGAAAGATATTTCCATCAAGCATAAACATTCACTCGGCATGCTGCGCACATTTACGAACAAGCAGTGAAACAAGGCATGAAAACTGAGCAGAATATGAAAGCAAATATTTGAAGGTTTGACACGGCCTGTTGGATTAGTGGGTGTGCATCAGCATCTCTGCAGCTGAGTGAACTGAGCAGGAGCACGGCCGTGTGAATGTCCATCACACATTTCATCACTCTGGTGAACAATGAAAACGAACCAGACAAATATGCAGGACATGCTGCAGACTTGTCCAGTGAAAGAAATGTCTTATGGTCCGCTCACTTGCGCCGATTTTCATTTTTAAAAACACTTTAAGAAGACACAATTAATCTGATTTGAAATACTGTTAACTAACCATGTGACATCATTAAACTAGGAAGTAACTAAGAGAGAAGAAAAACCCAGCTACACTCCATACAATTAAATTGAATTCAATTTTGCAATCGCAACTAGACAAATGAAACACAATGCCTCATTGTGCATGACTTCCTGTCAAACCCAGGCCCTTCCATTTTGCTTGATCTATGGGTGCACATATCCCTCCAGAGGAGTTCTGAATAAGTCCAAATGTCTTGTTTCCAAACACAGCTGTGCGGAGTGTGCGTCCTGAGCCACACGAGCTGCACGCTTCCCTTTGTGATGCCGGAGCCAGAGAGGCACTTATAGCAATCAGCACCCTCTATTAGCATGTTAACCTCTGGCCCTCTCCAACATCTCTGGGGTGAGAGAACAGAAGGATGAGAGTACCATGGCAGGAAGTTTAGTTCCTACAAAACAATAAGTTTGACACAGTTTGGGCTACTGCAGGTGTGAGCAGTAAATGACCAACGTTAATCAAAACCAACCAAAATTTTAACTTCTAAGAGGCATAAAAAATTAATAAATAAATAAAAATAATAAAAATAATAAATAAATAAATAAATAAATAAATAAATAAATAAATAAATAAATAAATAATTAGCTTGAAAACTTTCTTTTGTGGTATGGATTGATCGTCAACATGTGTGGCAAGATGTAGACTTGCAACATCTCTGCAGGGCTTATTTTCCCTCTGTGTATCAAAATCCAAACCAAGTATTAACAATGATCCCATGGTAGCAATTATCATTTAGAAAAAGTGAAGCGGAGAGAGTGAGAGTGATACAGAGAGAAAAACCCAGAGTCTGAAAACAGCGGAGGGGACAATTTAATGAACTTGATGACTCAAGATCCAGACTCGTTTCAAAATATCCATATACAGTAATTGAGGCGAGCTAAGCTGAGAAATGAAAAAGCAGCTTCTGTTGCATGCACAGGCTCCACAGATCCTACCACAGACATTTCAGTTTTGAGACATGCTAACCAGACGTCGCTTTTCCACAGCAGGGCCAGTGGAGGGAAGCCCTCTCATAAATAGATAATTGAAAATCACAAGGTCCTCAGTGGTAGCTTGTAAGAGAAGAAAGTCATCTAAAAATTACCGTTCTCAAAGGAACACTAATTTCGTGCAATTTAATTACAGTCAGCATGCAAGCATGTAATTATAATAGGAATTTATAGATAATGATACCTGCAGCGCTGTCTGGAATGTGTCAGTTTACTGTCAATATACTAAAAGTAATGAAACTGATGTGTAAATGGAGATGCTTTTATCTTTGGTATGCTGTGTACCTTGATTTTGACTGTAACTGTCATCTTTTTTGAGCAAAAGATATCCGTATGTCGTATATCATTTCCAAAAATGTAATGCAAAGTTGAAACTAGTATGCTGCAAGAACTATTTTGCAGATCTTGTATAAGAATACTACGTTTAAATCCTTGTCATTTTCTGCATTCAGTCATGAGAAAACTTCTTAAAGTCCATAAATCCAGCATATACAAAGATATGTGGTATTACAAATGGCCCATGAGAAAACATAGCAATAATTGGAACATGGCAAAGGGAAGTGACAATTTAATCAAAGCACTTAGTCAAACTGTACAGGAAACCTAATCCCTTTTCTAGTGTCAGAGCAAATGCGCAGTCAATAGCTCAGAGAAATGGAGAACGGCGGAAATGACAAGAGAACGGGTTTAGTTTCACATCACAACAAGGGCCATCTTCTAATTCATTCAAATTAGCTCCTTGTACACTCCCAGGAGGGTATAAGTGTTAAAAATGAGGGATCAGTTGCACACCTGAATGTCAGCCCGCTGGCTCAGGGATACTGGAGCGACTGCAACCACCCATATGTGCATGCCGCTGTAACCGGAGTAAGACCTTGAGGGAAAAAAGGAGGATCAGTCTACTTTAGAGTTGCAAAACTGCCAGGTGACTAGAAACCAACAGGTGGATCAAACAGAACCCATCTGCTGTGATGGAGGTGGCAAGGGGCTTTTTCTGCTGGCTCATATGTTTTTCTTCCTCCTCCTCCACACACACTTATATAAAACTGCTCTACTGACTAGGCTGGAAATGCAGCTGAATCACTTAATCACTGTTTCAGCACCTGTGATGCAAGCACACCATCCTGGCTGTCTGGGTTACAAAAGTTTTTATAGCTCTCTCATGTACAGTGCACAGTCACCTACGCACATTTTTTTTTTAACAAAGGATGAAATCATTATGCTTTGGGCACAAAGGAGTGAGTGGGCATGCACACTGATACCGTGCTCAGTAATTGGCTTTGAAGTAGTAGCAGCCTAGTATTTTTTAACACATTTCTCCTCTGAGCCAGCTCGAAACTGGAGGAAGGTGATCAGGGAGAATCATTTCACTTTGCAGCTTGGGTTTAAGTATCACCATGTCCAAGGGGAAATAAAGTGAATGCAAGTCGTGTTATCTAATAGGACCTGCTAAACCACATCTTTGACCGATGCATTTTAATATCTGTCTGAAGGTTTTTTTTAGGGGGATCTTTGTACGTATCAAAGCAAAGTCACATCTGGCAACACTTCATGGTCAACCTCCTGCTCCCCTAAGATCATTTGATGTATAAAATCCTAACAGTAGTCCTGTCTGCCTCTTCAAACTGTTGCACCGATGCATCAATTTCAATCAAATTCTCTGTCAGAAAAACAATGTGGTCCCGGCTATAACACTATGACACCTTTCAGTTCCACAAAATGGTGTTGTCAGGCGAAGGGCAACAAAGGCTATACAACTGCATTTTGATGTGTAAGCATAACGCTTTTGTCATTTTGTTGGCGGCATTCAGGCCCAACTTGTTGTTCTGTCATGCATCAGTGAAATGAGACGCCTGTTTTTTTGAAATCATGCTGTTAAAAACCGAAACAGACATAAAAACAAAAGGCTCAGTGGACCTGAAAGTTATATGAAATATATATATATTTTTCCAGAGTTGTCATTTTTAGCAACCACAGGCATCCTACATGAGAAAATTCACTTCAAAGCAGGAACTGTGAATATGAAACACAACAACATTCTCAGGCAATGTGTCTTTTCTCTGAATTCATTTTGGAGTGTTTATTGAGTTTTCCCAAACAACTGCAAAACGTTTTTTTTTTGCAGTAAATGTTTAATACAGTTCCTCACTTCGCCTAACAGCTTGAATGTGGTGTTAAATTTAAAACAAATTGTAAACAGAATAGAATTTTACAACTAAAAAAAGTTGTAAAACTTAAAAAAAATTATTTTGTTCTTTTCTGTAAAAGCTGAAATGTAACAGGGCATTTATAACTGCCAAGATGTTTATAATAATGATAATAATAATAATAATAATAATAATAATAATAATAATAATAATAATTATTATTATTATTATTATTATTATTATTATTATTATTATTATTATTATTATTATTATTGCCAAGATTATTATTATTTCTGGACAACAAGCTCCCCTTAGTGCCTAATGAATAAAACTGTGGCATATGTTAACAATACGGTGGTTTAAAAGAAAAAAAGTTCTGCACAATGTACTGCTTAATCAGCTGACAATTAAAACACTTCCTTAAGGGATTCTACATGAAAACCTCTTCAATGGGAAACACTTTGTAGGGCTCTACATGGAATCATTCAGGGTCTTCACAGAGACACAACCAAAGAATGCCTTAGGTAGCTGGATGGAATCTTTTTTCTCAAAGCGTACCAACACATACAAAGCCACAGCCTTACACTACCACCGCAACCCCTTACACATAGTCTCCTTCTTGTCTCCTCTTTAGGAAAAGTGGAATTCAGTCGTCTGATACCCAATCCACAGGAATTTAATTACAATATGGTTTAGCCAAGTCTGTTTTTTTATCATTGGTCTATGTAATAAGTTAAACAACAGTAGGAAAAAATTTGTGTACATATGTAAACATTTTTTTTGCATTAGATCAGTTAACCACATCTGCATCTCTGCTCTCAATCAAGACTATCTTTTCACACCCTTCGGACAAGGAGACTAGTAAATGAGGTTATCAGCATGCAAGACGGTCACCATGGAGTCCATCTTTTTTTAGTCCGTATTTAAACCTCAAACATCAACAGTTCATAAGTTGGTTTTAAAAATTAAACTTAAAGTGTACTCTTAGATTTACTGTAGCTACTGAATAATATGCTTTAAGATTAATAACTCAACAATAAGGAAAACATTAAGGGGGTAAAATGATTCAGCAATGCAATAAGCATTAAAGATGGACTAAATACAATGTAATTTATCTTCAGTGTGCTATTACATGATGGTGTATTGTACCTAGCTAGCACAGTCGGTAAACTCATAATCTGAGGGTCATAGGTTTGTGCCCTATGATGGGCAACAACCCAGCCACTGAAGAACCACAAACCAGGGCCATGTAATGGAGGTGGATTCAGTTTATGGTATTCGTGAAGTTGCATTACATCGCACATTTCTGAAAAATGAATGAATCATTAGCATGTTCAGTCTAAGTATTTACAGATGCTTGTAATGTCGTCACTGATCAGCCTTCCACAGAAGCAGTGAAGTGGAATAATTCGGTTACCTCCAGACATTTGAGATCTTTATTCTTAAGTTGCCAAAAATGTTATTTCCTTTAGTTCTGACCCAAATTGCAGTGATTACCAATAAAATAAATTCACCCTCTGGGATTTAGGAACTCAGTCAACGTCTGATTCACGAACCCGAAATTCTTGAGAGTTCAGCTCAACAGTCTAAATTATACACCATTTTAATTTTACAGAGCATCATAAATAGAGTAAATTATGGGAAACTTATGAGACAGGAGAGAACTTAAGATGCTGTTAACAGAACAGCACATTTTTGTATATATATATATATATATATAAAACTTTAAAAAGTTTAGTTCATGGCAAATTAAATATATTGGATGGCAGCTTACTGCTGGGTCTGATGTTGTGTTGTGTGCAGTAAATAGAAATGGTCCCAACTTATTCTTCTGTTATCCATCATTCAGTGACTATTATGAATTATTTCATATATAAATGAGGAACGAATAAAGTATGGAGTTACCAGGGGAAGGAATGGAAGTCTGAACCTAATGACAACTCATGGGCTTTTAAAAGGTGTCATTAATTAGCACAAGGGTCTCCAGGCCTATCTGCAGGTGTGATTGCAGATTTTCAGCCACCAGCTAGGAGGTGCATCTGATAATCAATTGACCAAGATCAAGATCCAACAGATTAGACAGGTGGAATCTGGTACTGCTCCTGCTTGGCTGGAATGAAAACCTACAGCCACGCAAGATGTTTGCTGATAACATTGGACGCCTTGGAGTTACTGTTTTCCTCCATGGTGGAACTAAATCATGCATGAAATAAAAAAGAAAATACTAAGAAATAAAAATGCCTAAAGCACAATACAGTGTATTTAGTTTTATTTATATTCTTAGGAATGCATTTGCAAGAATGGTTGTTGTTGAATATCTTTATAAATTATCCAGGAGACTTGTTAGGTCTGTCATTTCTGTAAGTTAATGTCTGCATGTCATCCTGATTGTTAATTACTTCAACAAGTTAATGTTTCAGTATAGGTTTATGGTTGAGAGTTATTATGTGTGCAGAAAAGAACAAGTTTAAAGAGGATGGATGTCATCCCTAATAGCTTACAGGAGGCTGGAGTCCAATTAACAAGGATATAAAAGATATACTCCCAAACTCTAAAATGATCTGTTGCAATGTTGACCTCAGTGCCTTGTACTTCCAGAAGCATTTGCTCTCCATCATTTTCTTCCCACTAACCAATTCATCAAACATTCCAGTTTTAGTTTTGAATTATTATTTCCCCCTAAGCTTTGGTAATGACTAAATTTAGCTCATAGCCTGAAAAGAATAGAAGACTGGGCAAACCTATGAGAATGATTGAGTTTCTAGAAAACAATGGCAGGCTTTTTATTTTACAAAGAAATATCAGAGCAGTGGCCAAGCAAATCACCTGGTCCCACAGACTTTTGACGTCTTGGAATAATTCATTTAATCTACTGCTGTGCACATATGGCTATAGTATACTTTACCCCAGCCTGAAGTTTATGCACTCAGAGAGCAATGCTCTGTGTCTCCGTCTTGCTCAGATTCCAGCCTGCTGTAATATTCTTCCCTTCATTCTTGGTTTCAATTGAGCATCTTTGCATGAACTGTCATAGTCCAAACACTTGAGAATAAATTGCCATTAAAAGAAGCTGATAAAAATCAGCCGTCATAAGCGATAGCCACCTGACATGCATGTTCTAGATATCTGCCTGTTTGTGTCATCCATCCGGTGTTCAATTCCTCATCCATGCATGTTTTATCATCATTCATCCTCAATCTGCTGTGGGACAAGGTGAAATCTGCTCCCAATAAATCTACTCCTAGTTTTACCTTTCACACAGAATAGCACTACAGTGCAGTGTATACTTTAGAACAGTATCTTACATATATACTCTAAATATTTTTCAACCAAGCAGGCCGTTTCAGAGAGGAAGTAGACCGGTGCAATTCACAGCGGAAGAGAAATGTGTGAGGTGGAATTCTGGTCTTAATTCTTGTCCAAAGTAAACACACTCTTATGGAAAAATGACACACTATCTTCATCCAGGAGTGTTTGCTGTGCATACTGATCCTGAGATTATATGTCAAAAATAAGTGTAGTGTAAAAATGAAGGAATTATTTACTCACCTACAAATATACGTATATGTATATGTGTATATATAATATTTTTGAAAAGAAATATAAAAAAGGAAATGGAAGCTGCATCCCAAATTATATAACTGAAATTTAGAGTGTAAGTTTACAAGCCCTTCATAGCACACCACTGCAGGGACAACACATACTGTACAATGAGCATAGTGTAGTGCAGTGTAAAATGTCTGAACACCTAGAGAGCACCACAGCAGACAGTAGAGCCGCACACACTCTTAATGCCGGACTCTGTCGTAATGAGTGTTTAATGGCAGCCTACACATCAGCGCCCTTTATTTCTTTCCCCTTCCCAAGCCACAGAAGTTCCTTTTCTGTTCCTATTTTTAAGTACAAGTGATCTCAATTAAGGACCTCCACGAAGGATGAAGGCGGCAGACAGTCATGCCAATAAGAGCAAAAAGGAAATTGCCTTTGTAGCCGGCCCCCCCTCCACCGACCACAGCAAGCCTCCATCTCAACTCTGATTTCCAGACGAGGCCGCCACGCCGCACTCAACCAAAAGAGCCAGAGGAAGGCACTCGGAGTGCACCCTCTCCTTCTTTAGCCCTTAATGGAAAATCTCCTACCCTGCCTCACTTTTCCTACCCTGTTCTATCACTTCTGTGCCATCTTTATCGTCTGTGCCATTTCTGCACGGTTGCAATTTGCTGCTTGCTCAAATCCTTTGCCTTATTTGATAGCTTGGCAAGTAGAGTTTTAAGGCTGCATTACTGTCTTTTGCGATGATGTCATCAGCCATTCAATGACAAATAGTAATTATGGGCTTAGATTAAATCTAGGGCTCGAGAGAAGTTGAGGAGGTCTTTCTGATTCGGGAAGAAGTATGTTTCTGTGAATGTGTCATTCCTCTCTCTCTTTTTTTCTCTGTCTCTCTCCCAAACACACACACACACACACACACACACACACACACACACACACACACACACACACACACACACACACAC
>JAOVVH010000041.1:1422314-1439483 GCA_028566435.1 Scorpiodoras heckelii
GAGAGAAATTTTCTCGAGACAGCGACATGGCCAAAAAGATTACAGAGGGTCACTGAATTCATCGCTTTGGATGACCAACCTACCACTGTGATAGGAAATACAGGTAATAAAGTAAAAGAAATTAAAAAATATATATTAAGCAATAGTTTGGATGCAGGCAATTTTTTCCTAAAGCACTGCAGAGCTATTCAGTTGTTAAATATGTACATTGGATCAATTTTAATAACTGTAATGTACTTGAAGTGTGCACTGTGTGAACCGTGTTTATTTAGTTCTTATCCAGACAATATCTGGAAAATAGAAGTATCAGTTTGAGACTTGGTATTGGATCGGGAACAAAATTAATTACACTGATCGGATCAGGAACAAAAAAAACTTGATCGGGACATCCCTAGTAGATATTAAACACATGCAATTGTTGATTTGATGAAGTCACCTGTGTCAGTTATTTGTAGCATAATACTAACTTTAATTTTGTACAAGATCTGTAGTTTGTTGTAACATGACATTGTTGATTAATTTCCTATTACGGCATGCCTCATCATGTTTCATTCCTTACATATTGCAAAACCACCCTGTTTTGTATATCATCTGCACCATTTACCCAAGATGTGTGCTGCATTTTCTTTTTTTTCTGCAGACATAATGGTGGGAATGGGTTACTCCCGTGAAGAGATCCATGAGTCTCTGACGAGGATGAAGTATGATGAGATCACAGCAACCTACCTGCTGCTGGGTAGGAAGCCCACTGAGGTGAGTAAAGCCAGGATACAAGATAAGGCTAAATACCACACTAAACCTAATCAGCCCCAAAAAATAAAGTAAACCCCATGAGTTTTGCAATTTTAGAATGAGGCTTGGCGAGGTAGAGAACTGTAGGTAATCTTATGGCTGAAGCATTTGTCGGTTAAAGCTGCAGGTCTGCTGCTGGGTCAGTTTTTCCTCTGTTCTGTAAGTTATGCAGGAAAAGTTGACATTTGGTTTGGGTTCTGTATTTTCTTAGGAAGTAACTCTTCATGTGCTGTCATTGAGACTATAAATGTGTTCTTGTACGTTTAAATCATGACAGTCACATGGCTCGCTGCATGGTTAGTCACAGTATCAGAGAGAGTAGAAACATAAGTGTAACCTTAAGACTAGAAAAGAAAAGCATTCCTTAGTTTTTGTCTGAACATTTAATCTACTACTCATTTACATTTAATAAGTCTGGAAGTCTGATATACAGACGAATGATTATCTTCGTGAGCAAGGAAGGTTTTTGTTTAATGTGAATGAAAGTTTATATAAAGTAATTGAGGTCCTGTTTGTTACTTGTGGTCGTAGTTGGATGCTGCTGAGTCCAGCTCCAACAGCAACTTGTCCCTGACAAAAGTCAGACCCAACAGTGAGCACAACAACGGCCAGTCACCATCTCACCTCAAAGTCCAGAGGAGCACCTCCAACCAGAAACAGCGGCGCTACAGTGACCAGGGTGAGTGCCATCACACTGCATCTTGCATCATCAAGAATGTACCTGATTGAGAGTGTAGTGATTTGAAATTGTCTCTGTTAATGACTAAGCTCTGTCTCGCGTCTTCTATCTCTCCTATTTTGTCCTGTGCCTGTCCACACAGCTGGTCCAGCCATACCCTCAGTGGGTCACCCCAAGAGGAGTCAGACCACCGCAGCCGATAATGAGCACAAGGAGGAAAGCAGTGCCCAGCCTCGCAAGTCCAGCTCTTCCAGCAGCCGTGGCGTGGCCCCCCCTAGCCCTCTGCTGGGCAATGCCAACAACCCCAACAAGGCAGACATTCCTGACCGTAAGAAGGCCTCCACTGCCCCCGGGGTAAGTCACCATCTTCTCTCTTTCTGTTCTCTGAAATAGCTTCTTTTTTTATTACGGTATATATTCTGTGCATTTTAGCTTTTACGACAGGTTTTCCAACTTTTTCATCCACCCCCATCCTTAGGAACAGTAGTGAGGTTTGTAGAGTCTGCATTTAAATGCTGTTCTTTTCCCACAGAGTAATTCTGTGTCTGGGGGGATGACCAGGAGAAATACATATGTTTGTAGTGAACGCAATGCTGGGGACCGACACTCTGTCATCCAGAACGGCAAAGAAAACAGGTGAGCTCATTACTCTCAGAATCCTTTAGAGCCAAGACGACTTTTAAACATAATGAACAGCATGCACCGGTCGATCACAGAGAGACAGGGTTGCTCGATTTAAACTGCTGTAACCCTCAAGACGCGTTCGTCTGTAATTTTGTTTTCCCCAAATGGTTAAGGATTTCACGGATGGAGTGATTGTGACTATTGCTCACATGACATAGAGAGTGTCCTATGAATGTCACTTTGAATTTGCCTTTGTGGCCACTACAGTGGTTGATATTCTTTTCACATAATATATGATTTGTTGAATTCTTTCCCTTTGCTGTTTTTCTGCATTTTGTTCTCTAAAGATACGAAAGTAAGTTTTTCTATTTTTTCCATTGAAGTGTTAAAAAAAAGACTTTGGCAGCCCAGTCTGTCTCTACACTGAATTGAACCAGGACAATCAAACTGATTTTCTTTCTACTCTCGAGCCTTAACTTGATTATTAAAATGTAATCATTCAACCTAAATTCATAGTCAGGTTGACCGTAAGGAGCTAACATGTTTAGAATAGTTTTAATAGGTTTGTTTTCACCCACCTCGTCAAATTAAGTGAAATAAAAAGCCCCATACTGATGGGATTACATTTACATTGGGGCACAGAGTAATTCCGTCGTTTGCAGATGCTCCTCTGTGATTTTATTTCTGGCCCAACTCTCTAGTAAGCAGCTGTGGTCCCGTACAGACAGACATGTCTGTGATTAGATGCAGATGCTGCCTCTTGAGTCGGGGGAGGAAAATCTCTCGCTGCTGTATTTAGTCACCTAGCGTGCATATCCACTTTGCAGATTGTAAAGATGAATGCTTTGGATTCATCACTCGACAACTTTCTTCATATGGATTTTATAACTTTATCTCAATGCTACCTGCATTGGAAGCACATTAGTAGAAGAAAATAGAATCAGCATGAACAGCGTAATCCTAAAAGGCGTTATTATTATTTTATAATGTCAGCTGTATGTATAAAACCACGTATCTAGCAGTGGCTTAGTTTTCTAGAAAATAAATGAATGGGCATTTTGGCTCACTTTAAGGCACTTAATTACCAAAGGCCAAATACCAAATTACCAAATAAATGAATCATATGACTGTGTGCAATGCTGTCATCCATATTTGTAGAGAAACAGGTCTGATAGAAAGCCGTCTCTCCTGCGTTTCATCACAGAGGAGACATGTAAAATTATTGCAACTGCCACACAGTGAATCGAATCCTATAAAGCTTTTTCTATAAAGTTTTTTTCTTACTTTCTATAAGCCCAAATTAAGGGTTGTTTAGTATACTCGGCTGCGCTCAGATCCAAGCCCTAATAATTTTTAAAAATCAAATGTCATTTTCTTTCTCCGGCGCTGTAATTAAAGCATTCATCCATCCATTTATATATCCCAGGCTCTGGATATGATTGCACTTGATTACAGCTAGCTGTATCTGAAGAAATGTGCTGCTTTTGCACCACTCTTAAATGCACTGGCCAGAATCCTGTTACGTTCTGCTTCCAACACAAGGAACCAGAATGCAAAAAGTGCATCCCGTTCTCTCTATATCTGCATTCACCTTGCTCTGTTATCCATCATGGTTACTGTTTTGTTCAAATTCACATTGTTTTCTGCTGCCTGCTGGGTCAGCCTGAGTGAAATGTCAGCGTATGCTGCCGCAATCCCGTCTCCATATGCTGCCGCTCTGACTGCTTCGTCCGCCTCGGTCCGTTTGAGGTACCACAAAGCCACGCCACTTTCAGCTTCAGGCCACACCTGCCGCTCTACACTGCCCCCTAGAGACGGCTCTGCTCAACTCTTCAGGCCCAAGTAAAGACGAGCTCGCCACCAGACTCACTAACCGCACAACGAACCCACCTCCGCTCCAATGCCCACTGACCTCTCTACTGACTGCATTTATAACACTTTTTACTGCCTGCCACCTACCACTGATCCCTGTGGGGACATCTCCCACTCCCCCATCCCACTAGTCTCAACTAAACAGTGAAGGTGTGTCTGAGACGATCCTTTGCTCAGTCTTTCCTCTGTGTGCTCAAACTGACCACGCTAACTTCCCATGTGTCTATGTAGTGGAAGTTAATTATGTTATGCCATGTAGATAATTCTAATATTGTCTAATACATAAAACCTGACAGTGTTTAAATGACGAGTGTCTAACATAATAGTAGGTGATGAATATTCCCCACCTCTGATGCAGGTAGGATCAATGTGTGAGAAAGAGATGGCTCACAGTGGTTGTAGTTAATAAACTGATAGTGAGAGACATGAATACAAATTCAAGTAAAAGTGTCCCAAAGGATTTGATTCCTCCTAGTGCCATGCATTGGAAGGGAAATGAACTAGATGTGAGCATCCATAATTCTGGCTCAGTGCCTTATTGGTTTTATTGGATTTTTTGGCATTTATTGAAAGAGACTGAAGGGTGATTTTCTGTAATATACTGTCATGGCAAATGCTCATCATCTATGAAGAATGTCTTGTAGTAGTACGTCTAACTTACAGGATCTTATCAGCATAGGACACACATAAGCACAGAACCACTTGTGATATTTAATATAGATTTCTAAGAGAAAGTCAGTGTCAGATCAGTATGTTGATTATCAGGTATGGAGCTCTGATATTGAGATTGTATTGAAAATGTGAAACTACCAGAGCGTTCACTAGATTTACTTCTACATTACATTCAGAATCTTCTAGAAACATAACCCTCATGATTTCCTGTTCCTCAGCACAACCACGGGCTCTTCTCAGCGAAACCCTGGGGCCTCCACCCACAGCATCAGTAGCGCCACGCCACCAGACCGTCTACGTTTCCCACGAGGCACGGCGAGCCGTAGCACCTTCCACGGTGGCCAGCTGAGGGAGCGACGTACAGCCACGTATAACGGACCTCCCGCCTCACCCACCCTCTCCCATGATGCAACACCGCTCTCGCAGTCACGCAGCCGTGGATCAACCAACCTCTTCACCAAACTCACCTCCAAGCTCACACGCAGGTAAGCAAAGCCACGTCACTTAACAATGCATCAAACATGAACTTTTCATGACCGATGAGAGACGTGACACACAATTTATTTTTTTTTTTCCCTAAAATTTTTACTTTTCCTGAACCATCTGTGAAAGGTAACTTTCTTCATGGGTTTTGTAGCTTGATGAATGAATTGAGTGAGCAGTAGAGTAGATGGTAGTCTTGTTCAAATATATGAAAGTGAAAGCCACTGGCCAAAACTTTGATCTCATTTAACCATGCCAATATAGTTTCCTTTGTGCACGCTCATGCAAAACACAAGCCACATAGCAACAGTCTTCATACAACCAAACTTCCTGTTTACAATATTTTCCAGACTATAAAATGCCCCTTTTAGCAGGTCTTTTAGCAGGTGCTATAACTTGAACATGAAGCAACATGCATGTTGTCGTCATTACCTGAGCCTAATTATAACATCCTACTCCAGCAGTTACTCTAGTTCACATTGTTATTAGTGTTTTTATGGTAGACTGCCCAAGTGAAATCCCATGCTTCAGTAAGCATCATGTTTGTGAATAATAACACAGTTTACATTTACATTTACGGCATTTGGCAGATGCATTTATCCACAGTGACTTGCATTTATCTCATTTACACAACTGAGCAGGTGAGGGTTAAGGGCCTTGCTCAGGGGCCCAGCAGTGGCACCTTGGTGGTGTTGGGATTTGAACTCATGACCTTCCAATCAGTAGTCCAGTGTCTTTATTACTGCCTCTAAACTGGGCAGCACAAGTACAAGCACAAATAATCAAACTGAAGAAAAAGAAACTTCTCCTCAGAGACCTTCAGCTTAGAGATATGTTCATGATAAGAAATGCAAACTGGGTGTGCTGAATACTTTCATTAAAAACCCTTCCTGAAAGTTTCATTTTAATGTAGGAATAAATAAATAAATAAATAAACAGAAAATGCCATTCTGGCCTCATGTGTATCCATTTAAGCTGTAACTGTTGTTTCTATTTGTCAAATGAACATGAGTAGATATTGCACGATGCCATTAACTTTGCATTAACAGAGAAGCTATTTCTAAAGCGAATTACAAGCTTTCATAAGTAATCGTTGCTACATAATGACTACTTTCTACTTGCGGTTCTATTTTTATAGACCTGACCAAGTGATTAAAGCCAATATGAAACTTTTTTTTAATCACAGACTCTGTGCATTTGCTTGATGTTAGATGGGGCTGGGAAGAGTCGAAAGCCAAACACGACACATTACTGGATGATATTTTATCCCGTCTGCTTGAGTATGGTGACTTTCAAAATCAGACAATTGGAGGTAGTTAAAAATCACTGCATTTTGATGGAAAATTATTGGCACATGCAGATTTTCGGGTATGCATGTATTAGCTTATTTAAATTTACAGTAACCTCCTGCACCCCTACGCCTTATTGAGAAGTACGCCATATTCAGACTTGAGTTAAGCGAGTGTTGATGCTGAAATAGTGCACTTTGGTATTCAGACTTCAGATTTGACACTGGAATTATTCTGAACAGATTGTGGTTTCTGAATATAAGCTAATTTGCGAGGAGCAGTATTAATTCACATCTAATGTTACAGTTTTTTTGTCCTCGATTTAGTATCATGGCTTCATTCAGTTGTGTGGAGCGTGATATAAAATATGACATATATAAAATCTGACATACAGATGAAATATGATGTACTGGATCACCTGCTTTTTTTATATGCTGCTGAATAATAATCCACTGAGGGTCGAAGCGATGCTCTTAAATGACACCAGATTTGCAGTGATTAATGTAATAATTACAACTAATGCCATTTATGCAGCAGTATGTTGGCAAATACTAAGGCAATATACCTCTTATTAGATTTATTTTTTATTTTTATTTTTTTTTTAATGCTTGCAATGTATGCTCAAGGTAAACCTGATAATCCACCTAAACATTGACTTAAGCAGGTTGCCAACTCTGGATACGGCCCATGGTGCATGTTTTAATTAAATCTGTTTGGAAGCAGGAACTCGCAGGACTGTGAAAAACACTGACAAACCACTCAAAATAGAATGCAGCCCAAACCAGTCATATAACTCTCCTGTTATAAGTAATAATAACCTCATTAAACATATGGAGAGAAAATAATGATGCTAAGGATACTCCAGTAATGGCTCCAGTCATTACAAGGACCCAACACCAAAGCATGTAGCTGAAACAGAAGCTAAGGGCTTGCTGATTTTTTTTTTATTTTATTTTTTTTCTCATGGACATGAATACAGTGTGCTACATTAGTAAAACTTTGTTAAAAGAGGATGATAATCATATACCAATTCATATTAATTCACTTCACTAGTAAACTACAGTACTGTGCAAAAGTCATAGGCACGCCATTGTTTTTAGGTACAACTTATTTTTTGAGTTCTGCATTACTGAGTCTGTACAAAAAGATTTTATATTTCCAAATGTTACCTTTCCAGAAAAATTAAATGCTACACAAAAATGTTTGTGTGTCAGTAATGAAAGCAACACATTACAATAACAGACCACTTTTCAGACACTAAACATAATGAAGGCTGCTGGGTTTTGCACGCAAAAAAGAAGTAAGTGTGACAGTCGAAGTCTCCAGAAGAGCTGTGGCAGATTCTCCAAGACACTTAGTAAGACTTAAAAGCTAATTTCCTTATAAAACTGCACACATTGTACCTGGGAACACTGTTTAAGAAAAAGGCACTTCAAATATTGACTTCCTTCAGTTTATTACTGTGTACTGCACTTTATAGTGTTTTCTTTTATGTAGAAACATCTTCATTATTTTCAAAGGCATCTTTGCTTTACAGCGAGTCTTTGCACGTGTCTAAGACTTCTGTATCGTACTGTACAGTAATTAGCTGCTAAGTTTTACTGAGCGTCTTGGAGAATCTGCCACAGCTCTTCTGGAGACTTTGACTGTCTCACACGTTTCTTTTATTGCATGTAAAACCCAGCAGCCTTCATTATGTTTTTTTTCTCTGTAAAAGTGGTCTGTTATGTTTATTGATGTTGCTTTCATTACTGACATAGAAACATTTTTGTGTAACTTTTAATTTATTGTTGGAAAAGTAATTTTTGGAACTGACCATCAATAACCAAAGTTGTACCTAAAAACAATAAGGTACCTAAGACTTTTGCACAGTACTGTAGCTCACCATGTATTATTACTTTGTTAGCTACCACTTTTTAACCTGGTCAGTCAGGCTTTTATTAGCCCAGGACAATGAAACTAGACTCAGTAGACGTCTCTGAAGTGCTGTTCTAAATGCAGTAAAAGTTAAATGTGAAATTAATATGGCTACTCTGAGCCTCTTAGGAGATTGCATCTTTATAATCTGGAAAATAACATCAGTAGTAGCACTTGTGATCTCTTGCCCATGTTTAAACTTCCCTTCATGCTGTCTCGATAAGAAATGAGTTCTTTTGCATACTTGTTTCTTGCCTGATGTTTGACCTTCAAACTGTAGACTGTAATTGACTCCTTCTTTGCATTGTGTGTTTGTTTTATAGAAACATGTCATTCAGGTTTACCAAAAGGTAGGATCATCAATTGATCATCGGTGTGAGTGTGGCCATGAGTTAACATTAACCAAGTGTGGCAAAGTGCTGAATTAATTGCCTGATACTCACTCCTTGAGCCTTATGCCTTAAACGGAGTGTGATTGAGCATGCCCGAGATCACTGCAATCCTAATTTAAAGAAACAGACTGACCAGAAACTCTACTAATCACATGTGCATGCCTCTCTACGGAATGGAAATGTGTACAATACTAAGCTTTTGTTTTTTGTTTGTTTGTTTTTTTACTCTATTAATGTCAGTTTTTCTTTTACTGCAGGGGTTTATTTTTCTTTGATGAATTTCACTGTCGTTTCTTGCACAGTTTGTGACTGTTTTAAGTAATTATGACTTGTCACGATGTAAGAGTAATTGTTTGTTTAAATATACATGGGGTGTATTTATTTTGGAATCATCCCCTCAGTTTACTTGCAATGAAACTCTGAGAAGATTAAACTGCTGGTTCTGTAATTCAGGCCACCGTACTGGGCGCTAAATGTGGCCGCTGACAGATGTGGCGATTGAGAGTTCAGGTACCGAGAACCTCTTTGTTTTGTCAACCCCTCTCGTTTTGGCCCTGCTCTGACGCTGCAGTATTCTGTCCTAGTTGTAGAATCTGCTGTAGACCTTCTGACCCACCCTGTCGGTTTTCCCAACATCTGTCCAGGTAGAATGTTCCTAAACACAACCCCGCTGTAAAAGGGCTCAGACTCCACCCAGTGTCTACTTGCTTCTCTAGGTGTAAACTCCCACAGTGAACTTGTTTGGTTGGAATGTCTAAATCCCAATTGTCTTATTTCTTCTTAAACAGATTCGTACTTGTTCCATGTGACTTTATTGTCCAGCTGCTGGTTGTATGATCATGAATGAGTATCTGTACTTCAGCCTGGCACATTCCTACCTTTTTCATTCTAAGAGTAGATGATGAGGGTTCACAGCTTCAGCAGTAAACAAGTGCAGGGACTGTATGCAGAAGTAAACTAATGGAGGTCTCGACTACTAAATAGCTCATATGGCTAGAGTGGACTGGTTATAGAATGATGTACAGAGACTTTATGTAGTCGTGGTAACCCCTCGTTCTCACTGAGGAGTGTTTTGTCCTAATATGAAATTTTCAACCAAAGAAAGACGGGGTTTTTTAACATTGCAAAATAATGAATAGTAAATATCTGTTCAACTTTCTAGACTCTATGGAAAACATTTAGATTTTTAAAAAAGTAAGTTTTTATTAAATAGCAAAAGATAACATGGCATTTACAAATAAATTCACACTTTCACATTTTTAAAACCAGTAACTATTTATAATTTAGTAGCAAGCTTAGCCCTGTACTGTGGCACTTGTAAACTTCGTGGCCTACAGCAATCTTCTCCAGCAGCTGCAGCACAGCTGCCCCCGTGGAAACCAGGGGTTAGTCTTTTTTTTTTTTTTTTTTTTTTTTTTTTTTTGCACAGCAGGTGCAACTGAGACCAGACTTAACTGTGCATATTTGTGTGACAGCACTCCAATGTAACATGCACTGCAACACTAGTCATTGCTAGCCCAAAGTAAACATGAAGCTGTGCCATAGCCAGGAATTAATTTCAAGGCGGTGTGAGGAAACAATCACCACATGATCTGTAGAATTAAATGGAAAACCGTGACACCCTCCTGCAGTTTCGCTGGATGCCAGACAGTAGGAACAGTGATGACATCAATTAGTCATTTAATCAATAAGGCATGACCTATTATCACCAAGACTTGGCAGATTAATAGCCATAAATTTCCTTTATGACTCCATTTATCTGAAAATGATTCACATAAGATGCTGGTAATAGGCGGAAATGACTTTTTATCTAACAAAACCAGATCTGTTCTGTTTTTCTTCTGCAGGAAACTGATAGAAGAATCTAAGGGATGCTTTCATTTGACATTTGGGGAGGTTAAATATGGAATTGCACTGATAACTTTGTTGGGCATTTTTATAATGCAAGTACTGCTCACAAATATTATGTTAACATTGCATCAAATTTCATGAATGATATACAGTATACTACAAGGTGTGATGTGTGTTTTGATACCCATTCACGAATAATTTAGAGCTGGAAATATTTCAGGCAGTATTTCATACTTTGCGTATGCACAGTCATATTAAGGTTTAATATAATTACAGGGTTAAAAAAAACAATGACAGTAATAAACTCTGTAAATGAATATACGGTATGTGCTAACGCAAGATAAAATGTAACAATTGTGCGGGAGTATTTTCCTGGATTTCTTTTTTCAACCACAGTCACAGCCAAAGCAGAACAAATAAATATGGAGCAGCATGTTCCTTAAGGAGTACTCGATTATTCAGTTTTCATGAGCCGTATTCCAGCCCGCTACATCTTCATGAACTCTCTATGTTCCACTCTAAATGAAACCATGTGTCTTTTTCCCCCTTTTGGTAAATGCCCGAGGGGCAAGTGTCATCATCGCTGTGCATTACGTTGGACTGCTCTTACATATCGAGGGAGTTTTTTATGTATATTCCAGAGCAAGAGCACAAATTACAAAACCTCTTCCTGTTCCCTGCTCTGTTTATTGTGTTTTGTTTTTAAGAAGGAACAAATGACACCATGTTTCATTTGTTTAGATCAGGACATTCATTCCTAGTCTACGGAAAGAACGGCTGAAGAATCGTCCTCTAGTCAGATCACTTCCTGTGCTTCTGAGTGCATAAAGCGCATGAGCAATATCCTCCCCTTAACCCACAGGAAATTGAACATGGAGTCACTAGCCAGCGTTCTTGAGTCTTTAGATATGAACATGCTCTCTCCTTTTTGTCCTGGGATTGTTAAAACATGTATTTCCTCCCTCTGTGGTGTGACTGTTTTTCCCCCACTTTTGTTTACCCTTTTGTCTTCACCTCTCACCTATTTTCTTCTTATGTCCTGATCATAAAGAGTGCCAGCAGAGTTTGAGATGAATGGCAGACATGAGGGCTCAAGGTGAGACAGGACACTCAGTTTGCCCGTCTAGCATCATGCACTAGTGTATCCCCAATCCTCTCAGTGTGCTTCCTGTCTACAGTCGCTTCAGAGCTGGAGCTCTCCTCATGGAGTTGGGCCTGTCTCTGCATCCTCAGCTTCACACTGCCAACTTCTACCATGATATGAGTGTAGAATCAGCAGCTGAGGAGTGTTGCAGAAACAAAACATGACCTAAATCAAGGGCATCTAAATGCCACGTTGGCATTTATGAAGGGCCATAAACACAATTCTGATGTTTCGTAACATCTATATAAGTGTATCAGTTCTTTGGCTATGAGTCACTTTACCACATACTTTTGTTGTATAGGGATGAAAATTTTCAACGATACACTGCTTGCTTAATGCATGATTTAAAAAAAAAATTTATTAATAATTTTTTTTACTGAAAACATTCATGTCCTTAATATATTTCCTGCATTCCATCAATACTTTTTTATTTTTTATTTTTTTTTAAAAAAGCATTTTTGTAGGTCGTTACATCGGGAGATGCATTTTGACCTTTAGAGTGTGCTTACACTTTCTGGTGCATTTCCTTTATACTTTTTGTGCCTTTAAGTGGCAAACGACTTTCAGACGCATTGAAAAGCATGACACTTTCTATACTCTAACTTTACTTAAAGTCATGATACTTACATTTAAATGATACTTCAGAATAAAGACAAATTTGCAGGTTTTTTCCTCTGCTGTGCTTTGGTGTTTTGCGAATACGGCTCACTCAGTGTTGACTGTCCCCATTATTCATTTCACTGACACTTTTGTACATATGGATGATGATAAAGTTAGAAAATTGAAGTGAGCTGTGGTGCGGGTTGGACAGACAGTCGGTATGTGACCCTTACGCAATGTATCTGGTGTGGATTCTAGCTAATATAGCTGTGGGGCAAATCATTTCTTTCTTTATTTGGCAGCAGGCAGTATTTGTTCTCTGGGCCACCGAGTTTGACATCTGCAGCATTTACTGACTGGTTTGTTTTCAGGTTTGCGGTACACATGGATTTATACTGAAGTCAGAACGGTGACATTATGAAGACGGTGTACAAAAGCTTTTTTTTTTTTTTTGCTGTGCTGCCACCTTTTGGACAAAACATCATATTACACCTTTAATTAAAGTTGTTCTGAGCTTTAAGGCATAATTAGGAATTCTTACTTTGTATCTACAGCTACCTAATGGGTGATTTTTCTAGGTTTTACTCTACCCTGTCGGCCAATTGAAGTGGTCCATTGTGGGACCACCACTGAGCAGATAATCTGTGTGTTACTGCTGTGCTGAGATTTGTTCAGCAACTCAATCATTTCTGGTCAGCTCCAACTGGTACATGTGTAGGTGGATTATGTTTATCATTATTATTATCTCAGTATTATTTATTTATTTATTTATCTTGATCTGTGTCTTGATCAGGTGTTATATATAAGAGCCATTGAGAGAATCTTCAGCTCTGCCTTGAGTGACTGTAATATCCAGTTCTGGGTGATGGATATTATTCCTGTGGCTGTAGTGAACTCTTTGTTCCCCTATGTTTTTATTTCCTGAGCTGTTCTTATGTACTTGCATGCCGATCTGATGTTTGTGTTTGCTGCACGCGATGCTCCCATGCATGCATTTATACATAGTTATGTAGTACTGAGAATAATATGTATGATAATGACACCTGTATCACTACACCTGCTCTGCTGAACAGAGATTATCACACAGAAATGCTCATTACTCTCACTGCGCTTTGATAACACACAACCCTGACCTTTGGACTGCGGTTATTCGTAACTCCTCTCCCTTCTTCCCGGCAGTCGGAACGTCTCCGGGGATCAGAAGGACGACCAGAAAGACACCAAACCACGTTCCCTGCGCTTCACCTGGAGCATGAAGACCACGTCGGCCATGGAGCCAAGCGACATGATGCGCGAGATCCGCAAGGTGCTCGACGCCAACAACTGCGACTACGAGCAACGCGAACGCTTCCTGCTGCTCTGCGTCCATGGCGACGGCCATGCCGAGAGCCTCGTTCAGTGGGAGATGGAGGTGTGCAAGCTGCCTCGTCTCTCTCTAAACGGCGTGCGCTTCAAGCGGATATCGGGAACATCCATTGCATTCAAGAACATAGCTTCCAAAATTGCCAATGAGCTAAAGCTGTAAAAAAAAAAAAAAAAAAAAAAATCTAATAAATTCAGCAAAATGTGAAAATGTGACAAAGGGACTAAGGCATACAAAAATTAATTATTTTGGGGTTTTTTTCTGTTGAAAAAAGTAGCCGATTCATTTTTTTTTTTTTTTAACCCTTCAGAAATGTTTAATGAAATGTTTAGAATCATGCCTTAGGTGGTATTATTATTATTATTATTATTATTATTATTATTATTATTATTATTATTATTATTAAAATTAAAATCATTGTGACTGATGGTCTAAAACTGTACGGAATCAAGTAATGGTTGGTGGTTTTCTTTTTATTTATGCACTACTGCGTTAGGTGCCCAGTAGGCCTATAGTTAACCCTTCATTTAAAACCAAGGGATGACGAAGTCACAGTATTTCTCTTCAGTGCTGTACCTGCCCACAACTCCTTCAGTCTCTTTTTTTTGATACTAAGCAGAAATGGCCATGACATCGTGTGTTGTGTTGTTAGATAAGAAAATTATATGCACCCCCATCCCAGAGCTGCTCACAGCAGTGTAGTCACATTTCCCCCTCCCCGATATCGACGTCGACTTGTCGGACTGAACTGTTCTCTATGCCTAATGATGGACAGGATCTGCTTATTTATAGACTGTGGTGCCATGAATCTGCTCACAGACACAGCTTGGTGAGGTCACAGGAGAGTTCAGCCACAGCACCTTAGTGAAACCTCATGGTTGTAATGCATTGTGAGACTTGACTAACAATTTTCAGAGAATTAAAAGACTGATTCAGAGCAGGAAGATTTTCCTTCCTGGTCTGTTGGTATATTTAGTTTATTTCCATATGAAGTGTTTTGTTTTTCTTTTGTAACATGTATTGGAAGTCGTTGAAATGTCTGTATTCTGATGAGGCGAAAAGGGCCTACGGAGGAGTCAGGATGTCTCCAGAGTCAAGATGGTGGGTTGGTTTTTTTTTTTTTTTTCCGGGCCTCAGTATTCACTCCCATCCGTAAAGAAACCATGGCACTGTTTTTATTTTTTTGGAATGTAAATAATGTACCTTAGTTTTACAACAGCTACATATTGATATACTTTTTTCCTTTTCTAAATCTGGCTGTGAATTGGAAATGATGGAAATTAATGTACTCATCACAGAATAAGGTTAATCAGTGTCTACATTAAAACACCTGAAACTAAAATCTCATGTCTCTTTCTTTATGCCAGATGTATAAAGCTGCTGGAGGTGAAGGATTTTGTGCTTTCTGTTCTAAAGTGCTTTAAAATACTCTCTGTATTGTATCATGGCCCTGGTGACTGACTGTTGGATGAGTGTGGTTATTTAAGCTGTGTTAAAAATGCTCCATCAGTCTGATAAGGAGTTTGAAATGGTTTAAAATCAACCAGAATGATATGAAGCATGGTTTACTGTCTGTATGAAGTTTTGCATGTTCTCCCTGTACGCTCATTGTCCACTTTATTAGAAACACCTGCAGTTGTCCAATTAGCCAGTCATGTGGCAGCAGTGCAATGCGAAGAATCATGTGGATACAGGTCAGAGGCTTCAGTTAATGTTCACGACAAACAGCAGAATGAAGAAAAAGTGATCTCTGTGACTGATCATGACATTGTGGTTGGTACCTAATAGGCTGGTTTGAGTATTTCAGAAACACTCCTGATATGCGGGGAATTTCACACCAAAGAGTCGAGGTTTTACACCAAATGCTGTGAAAAACAAAAAACATCGAGTTCTGTGGGTGTCAACTCCTTATTGATAAGTGAGGTCAGAAGACACTAGCCAGATTCATTCAAGCTGCCAGGAGGTCTATAGTAACTTGATCACTTTTTACAACCGTGGTGAGCAGACAAGTGTCTCGGCATGCACAGCACATTGAACCTTGAGTTGGTGGAGCTACAACAGCAGAAGACCACATTGGGTTCCACTCCTGTCAACCAAGAACAAGAATCTGAGGTTATTAGGAGCTCCCAAGCTCATTGAAACTAGACAGGTGTTCTTAATAAAGTGGACAATGAGTGTTTCCTCCACGTTCTTTGTTTTCCTCCTACCTCCCAAAACAGGCCAGTAGGTGATTGACACTAAAGTGTATGTGTATGGTGTCCTGTCCGGGGTGTATTCCTGAAGCTCAGTGTTCCTGGGAAAAGATCCGGAGCCACTGTGACCCTGACCAGGTTAAACTGGTTATTGAACCAATCTCTGTTCTAAATAAACATTTTTCCTAAACATGTCTAATCTGGTACCCATAAAACCCTAAATTATTTCCAGTGAATTATAGTAACAGTGTTAATAAATTGCACATTCATAAATTCATTCAGATATGTTAAAAATCAGGTGGCACGGTGGGGTCGGTGGGTAGCGCTGTCACCTCACAGCAAGAAGGTCCCGGGTTCGATCCCTGGGTGGAGTGGTCTGGGTCCTCACTGTGTGGAGTCTGCATGTCCTCGCTGTGTCCGCGTGGGTTTACTCCGGGTACTCCGGTTTCCTCCCACAGTCCAAAGACATGCATATTAGGTAAATAGGTGTCTCTAAAGTGCCCCTAGTGTGGATGGATGGATGGATTGGCGCCCTGTCTAGGGTTGATCCTGCCTTGTGCCCTGTGTCGCCGGCTAGGCATCGGCTCTCCCGTGACCCTGGGGACAGGAATAAGCGGTTAAGATAATGAATGAATGAGTGAATGAATGAATGAATGAATGTTAAAAACAGGAAGTGGATTTTGCACTTTTGCTTTATAACCACTAGGTGTCGTTAATCTTCCATAAACGTTTATGTTCTATCAGCCTCTGTTTTTGTGTATTTTGGCTGGATTTTTCACAGGTATGTGTGCCACCAGCCCTGTACTGAAATGTGCAGATGTTTAGGTTGTGGAATTTCCTGGTGTGAGTGCAGCACACCCTTACACAGCATTCTTTCATCTCATCACCAGAAGTGCTTTCCCTGCATGGATCTGTACTTTGTATGGATTTCTGCACGTACAACGTTCCCTAGGGCAAACAATGCTCAGTGCACGATCATGTGCATCAGTCAGCTCTCTTCCCCACTTCTGAAAGAATTGAGTGATGCTTGACTAGATTTAAGAGTTTTCTTTTAAAAAGCCCTTTTTAAAATTGACGTCCTGATAACTGATAGCACCGATTATGTTTATGCTGCTTGTACCTTTAGGTAGATCTACAGGTTATAATGACACATAAATGAAGAGCATACAAGTGATTTTTGGCATATACAGGGGTTAGACAATGAAACTGAAACACCTAGTTTTAATTTATTAGTATGGTGTAGGGCCTCCTTTTGCGGCCAATACAGCGTCAATTCATCTTGAGAATGACATATACAAG
>JAOVVH010000041.1:1451518-1454018 GCA_028566435.1 Scorpiodoras heckelii
CTCCACACAGAACGGCCCGGACCGGGAATCGAACCCGGATCGTCTTGCTGTGAGGCGACAGTGCTAACCACTACACCCCCGTGCCACCCATGTTTTTTATTATAAATCTGTAAAAATGTGTTATAGTGATAATAGTGAAAGAATTAATGGTATCAGACAAAAACTATCCATTTCAGATATAAATGACTTTTATTCCCACTCTTTTCATATCTGCCTTCTTTTCTTTGTCCTTTTGTCTTTTAAATAAAGCTTTAAGTGAATTAACAAATAATTTCAGTTTCAGATTTCAGATTTCAGTTTTTAATGCATTTTTAGAAAGTGTCCCAACTTTCCTGGAAATGGGGTTTGTAGTATAGAATTCACTCTATCTTGTAGACACTATGTGGACAAAAGTATTCGGGGACACACCTTAATCAATGAATTCAGGTGTTTCATAGAGTTACATTGCCACAGGTGTATAAGCACCTAGCCATGCAGTCTGCCTTTACAAGCATTTGTGTAAGGACGGGTCATTCTAAAGAGCTCACTGAATTCAAGTGTGGTACTGTAATAGGATGCCACTGTTGCAACAACTCACTGCGTGAAATTTCTTCCCTCCTAGATATTATTAAAACATGGAAGTGTTTAGGAGCCACAGCAACTCAGCCACAAAGTGGCAGCCCACCTCACAGCCACACAGCGGGGTCGCTGAGTACTGAGGTTCATAGTGCATAACAGTCACCAACACTTCATGGGATGGGTTTCCATAAAAGAGCAGCTGCATGCAAGCCTTACATCAGCAAGCACAAAGCCAAGTGTCAGACAGAGTGGTGTAAAGCAAATAGCCACTGGAAGAGGAAGCATTTTCTGTGTAGTGACGAATCACACTTCTCTATCTGGCAGTCTAATGGATGAGTCTGGGTTTGGCGAATGCCAGGAGAATGTTACCTGCCTGACTGCATTGTGCCAACTGTAAAGTTTGGAGGAGGGATAATGCTATGGGGTTGTTTTTCAGGGGTTGACCAAGGCCCCTTAGTTTCTGTGAAGGGAAATTTTAATGCTTTAGCATGCCAAGACATTGTGGACAATTGCATGCCTCCAACTTTGTGGGAACAGGTTGAGGAAGGTTCTTTGCTGTTCCTGCATGACTGTGCCCCAGTGCACAAATAAAGGTCCATAAAGGCACAGGTGGGTGAGTTTGGTGTGGAAGAACTTGATTGGCCTGCACAGAACCCTGATCTCAAGCCCATCAAACTTCTTTGGGATGAATCAGAATGGAGATTGCGAGCCAGGCCCTCTTGTTCTTCATCAGTGTCTGACCTCACAAATATCTTCTGGAAAAATTCCCACAGACACACTGCGAAATCTTGTGTGAAAGCCTTCTCAGAATAGTGGAAGGTGTTTTAGCTGCAAAGGGAGAACCAACTCCATATTAATGCCTATGGATTGAGAATGGAACGTCATAAAAGCTCCTGTAGGTGTAATGTGTAGGTGTCTGAATACTTTTGTCCATATAGTGTATACTATATAGCTATATACAGCACTGTGTAAAAGTCTTAGGCATTCTATTTTTAGCAAAAATTTTGTTATAGATATTTATTTTATGAATATCGCATTAATGAGTCAGAACAAAAACATTTTAGATTTAATTCTAATACAAGCTAAGGAAAAAGAACCCTAGATCACTTCCACAGGTAGGATTTTTTTAACACTGTTGTACATTTTACTATTTTTCTAATGTAGATGTCAATAAAAAAGGCGCTCATGTTCAAATAATATAAATACTGAATTAACATTTGATTTATTCTGCTGTCTGGTTCAAATCTGACCCCTCTACATAACAAAGAACCTAAGATGGATGATTAAACACATCTCGGGAAAATGTTCTGCATTTCTAAATCCGTTACTCAAGCCAGTACAGCAAAACTGGTACAGATGGGTGACAAATTAAAGGAAAAACCAGTGACTCTGTTATGAGTTTATTTATTTAGCTGGCATGGTTTGCCTCCACTTGTCCCCGCAGAATGGAGCATCACTGCAAATCAATACAACATTCCTCTGACTGATCACTGTTATTCCATAATGAAACATTTCTATCCTGATGGGCGTGTTCTCTTCCAGCATGGTTCCACACCCATATATAGGGCACAGGGACTCACTGAATAGTTTGATGAGTATGAAAATCATGAGAATCATGTGCTGTGGCAGTCACCACAGCAGTCACCAGAACACCTATGGGAGATTTTGGGCTGGCGTGTTAGACAGCGATCTCTACCAGCATTATTAGACACCAAGTGAGAGAATATCTTTTGGAAGAATGAAAAAGTGAGACTTCCAGAGACTTGAAGAATCAGCGCCAAGGTATACTGAAACTGTTCTCATACTAAGCCATGTTGTGTTGTTTTTTCCTTTAATTTGTCATCCATCTGTATCTTCATTCATTTAATAGCTAACACACTCATTTCATCTAATTACCATTTTCTTGAAAGCAGGACCAGTATACGTACATCTGGCTAGTTCA
>JAOVVH010000041.1:1459018-1461691 GCA_028566435.1 Scorpiodoras heckelii
CCGTGGCATGGTGTAGAGTTTACACAGAAGGGTGCGAGACACAAACAAACAAAAGCAAAAAATAAAAAATAAAATCCCCAGAGCAGCAGGTCTGCATGTTTTGAGAGAGGTCAGAGGAGAATGGCCACACTGGTTTGAGCTAAAAGGAAGCCTGTGGCAACGCAAATAACCACTTTACAACCGTGCTGAGCAGAAAAGCATCTCAGAATACATCATATCGAATCTTGAGGGAGATGGACTGCAGTAACCGAAGACCGCATCAGGCTCTGCTCCTGTCAAACAGGGATCAGAGGCTACAGGAAGCACAGGCTCGTCCAAACCGGGCAGCTGAAGATGTGTTGAGGTCTCTTTCCAATCTTGATCTGTTTAGCATTAGATTTTCTTTTAGTACACAGAGATACACTGTAAATGTTTATTATATTGTTTTATCAAATAAAGCGCCATAAAACGGTTGCATGCTAAAGCAAGTGCTTGTAATTGATTGATCTGAAGAGCGGATCCGGTTGTTCGAAGGTCCAGTCCTGAGTTCCCACTGCCGTGTGAACGTGTTTTATAATAGACAGCTGCAGCTTGGGTGAACAGAACTCGAGTTCATATTCACTGGCGTAGATCAGGGCGGTGATGGATGATGGAACGTCACCTGACCTCCACTCCGTCTGTGTCCTGTGCGCGTCCTCTGTTCACAAAACCAAACGACTGTGATTAAATGACCGCGATGTGGAGTCTTCTATCTGATGTCAGAAATCTTAAACTGGAAAGAGACAGGGGAAATAGAAATATATAATCAGTGTAATATAATAGCATTTATACTATTTTTAGAAGTTAAGTAAAAGACTTAAGGCGTTTCTCAATTCAAAGTACACCAAGTTTAGACTTGTGTACTTGGTAGTACAGACTTGGTCATTTTGACTCATGAGTACAAACTCCCAAGGACAGAAGGACGCCGTACGGACTTTCCGCAATCAGAACAGCAGCGTACTTGATGTGCTTGACGTCACCCACTACATGTTGGAGCAAATTTTCATGTAGCCTCTTTCTTGATAAATTTACAATTGTACTTGAAGTCTAAATAAAAACATACTATGCTAAAATCTTATAATTTCATTTCATGACACAACAGTAGTATTTTGAACCTTACAGATGTAAGTTTTCTCCTCCACCATTATGCTGAACTTGGTGCGAAATGCATTCTGGGATATCTGACGGTCTCAAGTCCACACAAGCCATCTCCTGATGCATCCTTGATAACATGAGTGGAGCAAGACCACATCATACACTGCTTAACTAGATGTACTTGGGCTGCAACTGATGATGTTTCTGAAGTACACAAGAACACAAGTACAGACAAGAACGCGGATTGAGAATCAGCTTTAGACATCAATATCTTTCACAAGTTTGTACCACTGTTCTGCTGATGGCACCACTGATGGCACTGTGGGCATAAATATTGTGGTTTCATCAGTGTTTGTGTGTGTGTGTGTATATATGCTACATGTTGCAATGTAATTATAATTTAGCATGCATAGAACTTATTCATGTTGCAGTCCTCCACCCATCCCATAGACCGTTTGTTTGCTGTGTGACTTTGTTCAGCCAAGTTTGAACAGTTTACACACTCCCAATGTTTACTTTTTTGACTCTTTTCCAAACGAATATTGTATGGAATTTACTAAAGAGGCCATCCGTTTTGCAAGGTCATGAAACTCTGATGAGTAATGTTTTACAATAAACACTCCCAGGCATGTGGGACATATGGGAGGTTTCTCAACTTCAGTTGCTTTAATTAATTCCTCTTCTGAATATATCTTCTGTTCATAAACATCCCATGTCTTCGAATTCACTTGACTGCACTGTAATCCTGTATGTTGTCCTCTGCTGTGGCGTTCGGTGACATTCATTGTGGTGTAGCCCATCGTGATTACGCAGTGCCCTGTCTGGTGGCCCAGCCTTCTCCTACTCCTACAGTCACTCAGAGCAGGGCCTAGTGGGAGTCTGTACCAGTGCCTCGGCTCAGACGAGCAGTCAACCCCCTTCCCTGAGGGCTTTTCTGACAGAACATTGTGTTTGTGAGGAGGCGGCATTCCTTTGCAGGTCTCATGCTGCAACAGCTAAACTGAGCAAGGCCTCTAATTAGGAAGAGGAAGACAGTGATAACATGATGAGTGCAGAGGAATGGGGGAGTCTTTGTAGAACTGTAGACAAACTCAGGCTGTAGACTCGGCACAGAATACACAGAACTGATAGCACTAAAGATAGACATTGTATCTTCTTAACCAGTGTATGGTCTTGTGTATTTTAAAGGTTGACTGACATTGTTCAAATGCCACATGTGAAGGCACAGACTAACAAATGCTTTGACTGTGGTTTTTATTAATTAATTGATCTCTCCTTAATGGTTTGATCAGTTATGGCGTCAGTAATGAGGTCTGCTTGGTTAATTCATTCATTCATTCATTCATTATCTTCCGCTTTATCCCGCTAGTCGGAGTCACGGGGGGGCTGGAGCTAATCCCAGCGTCATCGGGCGAAGGTGGGGTACACCATGGACAGGTCACCAGTCTATCGCATGGCCAACACACACTCATGCACACATTCACAATTTAGAGTGATTGATCAACCTAACATGCATGTCTTTGGACTGTGGGAGGAAACCGGAGTACCCGGAGGAAACCC
>JAOVVH010000041.1:1461791-1474302 GCA_028566435.1 Scorpiodoras heckelii
GGCCCGGACCGGGAATCGAACCCGGATCGTCTTGCTGTGAGGCGACAGTGCTAACCACTACACCACCGTGCCGCCTGTCTGCATGGTTCTCTTTGGTTTATCATGGACTTGGTAATCAAAGAGTTGCCATAGTGACAAACTAATACTCTATAACTGTGTGAGCAATTAAAGGTGCAGTAGTCAATGTTTGTTATATATATGTTCTAGTATGAATAATGTGGAAATATATATAGAAATGATAAAAAAAAAATAAAAGTATATTCCTTGCCAATTCTACCCCTAGGGGCCGGAGCCAGAGACACTGTAAGGGTGGAGACAAACCACTTAAAGGATCCTGAACACAAATCTATTAGAAATGTCAGTAAACCCAAAGATGGCAGTTGTATGACACATATCCCACCCCTCCCCACAAAAAAAGCCAAACGTTTGCTTTATAAGTTTATAACCAGGAAACATATCAAGCCAGTTGTGCTGTTGCACTGAGAAGTATAACCTGTGGGGAAAACACCTTTTAAACCTTATTTTGGGACACTAAACTTCTTAAGAGTTTTTTTTAACAGGTAATCCGGAACTACATGCACTTATAACCAGTGAAAGTCCAGTTATGGCTCTCTTCTCATTCATTTACATAAGGGCCTGATCTTGTTAGCCCAGAATAACTGTCCATGGGCGATATCAAGATGGTTGCCGGGGGAGCTTTGTGTCCATGGGCAATAATGAGTAAATGGGTCACTGAGTAAAGAACTTCAAATCTTGTTCAGTTGCATGCATTTAACCATCAGAAAGCTACATTTCACAAATCTTACCTATTGCACCTTTAAAGAATGAACGAGTATGTGGCGTCACCGTGGTGCAGTGGGTAGCAGTGACTCCTTCGTTTGATCTGTTTGGGTTTTCTGTGGTTGCTCCAGTTTTTTCTACCTTAGAAAAAAAGCCAGTTCATGGACTGGGAGCTTTAATTGGGGGAAAAAAGGTGAGAATGAGAATGCAACTGGATCCACTGAGACTCCTACAACAGAAAGCAGCAGTGACTGTGGATGAATGAGTGACCTGGATTACGATGTTTTAAAAGCTGTTTTCAGATTGTTTTGAGTGCAGTTTTTGCATTGCAGACAAAACCTGGCAACTGCCGAACTAATTTTATTGTTGTTTTATGTCTTGTTTCTGTTGTAACCTTTCCTCCAGACATACAGCTTGCTAAAAATACATGATTTGAAAAATGTATTTAAATTATTCAACAAATTACGGTTACTTTTTACTCAAATATAAATGAACTGTATACTCTAATATAGAATTTAGTACAGTGTTTATAGGATGTTTTTACATTTCTACAGCTTCCCTGAATTTCTGGCCATCTGTTGAGCCATCAGTAGGACACGAGCAATAATTGAAAATGTGCTGAAACACTGAACAGTGCTAACAGACACCCGTCACTACTCACAACATTGTATAGGGTTATTATGTGTAAAGTTTACTCTTCTTGCAATCAGACCTACTATGCTTTCACTGAGGTGGTGTGGGCAGTTGTTAACCACATGACAGATGGATCTGTCTCTGGCTTTATTAATCTTAGTCTGTAAATCTTTCCAGTCTCAGTGCTGGTGTGGAGAGTCCTTCTGTTAGCAGAAAATCATTTTGGAAAACCATACGTTGTGTGTGTGTGTGTGTGTGTGTGTGACTTTTTTTTGTTAACACCAGAAAGAAAGAAAAACACCTGAGGTGAAGGGTTGTGGTGTGTGTGTGTGTGTGTGTGTGTGTGTGAAAGGCCAATTTAATTACTCGGGAGTTGAGTTACTCTGTTACTTATTGTGCCGAACTGTCGCTGCGTCAGTAGCTCATGTTTGTAAATGAGGTGAGAGGAGAAAGGCGAGACGCCACTGGGAGTGATAATTGTTTCCGCTGTTGATGGGGTGGTCAGGGGGACAGCTGGGATGCACACCGCCAGCCATCATAGTCAACCCACAACCTCCTGCACACACTCATCTCTACTGGGATTAGGTCGAGTGCAGAGAAGTAGAATACTCTGTAGCAAGCAAGGCCAGTGTCTGTGAGCACACAGTGTTTTATGACCATTCCACCTGACTTTAAGACACAACCAATATTGTAAAACTTTATTCTAAGCTGTATTCTTCATTCTGCATATCTAAGATTATCTTGGAGCACTTTAAATTATGTAACTATCAGTTCTTTCACCCTTACTTCTTTTCCTTTACCTTAAAATGCCTGCCTGGTAAAAAAGCTAAAAAAAAAAAAAAGGATTTTTGTAGAAAGCACGGATGCTAAAAAGAACACCATGTCATTTTAGAGGTTTTTTTTAAGAGGGTCTCCTCTAGTTAGGGTCCAGCACTGTGTTACTGAGGTCCAATATTACACTTGGGGTTATCTCCACCATTCAGTGGAAGTGTATGTGGCACACTTACAGTGTTTGTTTATTTTGTCTGTTTGACTTCTTTTGGAATGGATACGAAACCCTTTGGTTCAGGTCTTGTGCGAGATCGTGGCATGGTAATGCATTGCAGCAGGAGGCAAAGAGCCTTTTTGGTTGTGCCATGCTTTGTGAGATCGGGTCCCACCCAACCGGCAATGACAATGAGCCTGTGTGGCAATTTGAATGTCCTATTCTTTGACTGTTGTGGTTCACTTGAAGCACACAATGGTCTCATTTAGCATAATTTATACTCGGAGGCCCTGCTTGTCACCAATCCGATCCTGTTCGCTCCTTCCAGCGTTGCCCCCACACCTGATATTTCAATTCTGATGAATCTGTAATCTGTGGCCCCTGTTGTCTGCAGGCTTTGTGATGGTGGCAGTAGGAGTCTGCATACATATTGGGAGCAGTCAGATATGGTTTTGTTTTTGTTTTTCCCCTTTGCTGCGGTGGTAAGAAGATTATGTGCAAGATTATGTCGAGTGACTGTAATTACCTCTGATCTCTGCCTCTCGTCATGTTTCTTTTTCGTTTTTCTGTCTTATTGCCCTTGTTCATTCATCTGTCTTCATTACCTGTGCTGGCTGGCATGGATTTATTAACCTTCTCATCAACTCTGCGTGCTTGCAAAAGTAGGCTGAGTATTGTGGATATATGTAAGCATGTAAAAACAATGAATTATTTACATTATTCCAAAGTAGTACTGACTTCTGAATCCAGCAGTCGCTTTGCCAAGTTACTGCCTCATCCTGCAGCAGATTTCAGTAAACTGGCTCTCTAGAGTTGAGTTTTGGGAATGTAAAATGTCCATTCCTCTCTACCTCAGAGCAAGGAAACTTCAACCTTTGTTAGTGTTAGGTTTCCAGGATGGGTCATTGGGAAGCATTTATTTTAAGGATATTTAGCAAGGTATTGCACTGGGGGTTGTGATTTCTGCAGCATTGTGTTCACTCACCATGCCCTTTAGTCTACTGAACTCTCCTCACAGGCCCGTTGACTTAGCCTTTTCCTCTTGGGTCAAGGAGCAGGTCATTCTCTGCCTGTGATTTAAGAGAAATTTTTTTTTTATTCTTCTGTATTTCATGAAAACACAAGTTTGCTGCTTCAAATGCCAGCTTCATTGGCACTGGGTGCTTGTTTTTTCAGTAAGACTTTTTTTTTTTTAACTTTGGGTTACTTTTAAATTGAAAGACCTACCACATAATTAGTGGACCTAATGATGGATCCAACCCCTTCCCAAATTCAACCCTAAGAGATTTCTTCCAGATTTATTCCTGATGGAGTAAACCATTGCCTTTTTTAGAGTTTCAGATCACTAGGCGTTTCATTAATGTCTGTGTGGCCTTATGGATGAAGATTCTCTGAAATGCATTTTCTTATCCTTTGAATAACTCTACAGTTTCATAATAACTGTCCAAATTGCGTAATGTTATAGTACAGTATAGGGATGTCCCAATCAAGTTTTTTTTTGTTCCCGATCCGAGTCTTTAATTTTGTTCCCGATCCGTGTCTTCCGATATCGAGTCTCAAACCGATACTTCTATTTTCTAGATATTGTCTAGATAAGAACTAGATAATACTGTTCACACAGTGCACGCTTCAAGTACATTAGTTATTTAAATTAATATAAATGAATCCAATGTATATATTTAACAACTGAATAGCTCTGCAATGCTTTAGCCGTGCTTTGCCTGCATCCAAGCTATTGCTTAATGTTCTTTTATTATTTATTTATTTTCTTTTACTTTATTACCTGTATTTTCTACCACAGCTATAGGCTGGTCATGGAAAGCGATGAATTCAGTGACCCTCTGTGTAATCTTTTTGGCCAAATTTTCTCGAGAAAATTTCTCTCTTCTTTTAAAAGTTTCTGCTAGCGTATGTTGCTTAGCTGCAGCCTTTGCCCGAGTTGCCTGAATAAAGTCGCTGTATTTGGTAAGTGTTTATTTATTTGTAAGTGTTTATTTTTTAGGTGCCGTATCAAATTGGTAGTATTGAACGCAGCTCTGTTCTTACCGCCTTGTGAAACGCTCGCATTGCAGACATTACACTTTACTGTTGGACTTGTTTCACTTTCCAATCTAAAGTATTTCCACACAGCAGACATTGTAGCCACGTCCTGCCACAAATTGTGCTCTCCGTTTACGACACCTGCGTGATGCTGACGTAAAACAAAGGATCGGGCTTCAGTAAAGCTGATTCCGATCAGTTCAAAAATGCCTTGATTGGCCTGATTCCGATCTTTGAGATCGGATCGGGACATCCCTAGTACAGTAAGTATTTCAGTAGCATTAATCCAAACCTCTGACACCATAAAGAAGTGTGCCTTTTGTTTGTTTGTTTTTTATTTTGATGCCTCTGCCTCTAGGCAGCGGAGGTATTGTGTCTTCCATTTGTTTGTCTGTCCATCCATGCATGAGTCTATCTGACGTTCTCGTTATCATGATATCTCAAGGACTAGTGGTTGAAAGTTTGTAGGAGGTATATCATTGTAACCAGCAGATAAACAGTTTAGATTTTGGAATTGATCCAGACAGTGTCGCGGTCACAGCAGGTTCAACTGTCTGAAATAGTTTTTCTTTAATAACCTTCTTACTGTTTGAAGTATATTGTAAAGATATTTCAGGTATATAAATTAGTAGCAAGAACGACTAGACTTCTTGGCAGTAGAGACCTCCTCGTTGACACCATTGGTGCTGAGTTGTACTAGTTTTCTTATGGTAGCTCAACTTTATATAATGATAATATTGTTTGATTAACAGGCCTACAAGATTATTTTATCTAGAAATTAGTATCCTCATTTTGCTGTTTTATACTAGGGGTTAAAGGAGTTGCTTCTTACCTTGCAGTCTTTTCAACATTGCCAGGGAATTAGGGTTGTGTTTTCTAGGTGTAGTCTTATTTATCAACTATCCTGGTCAAATTATTTTTGGTTTCAGCCCTATGAGCAGAATCAGGTGGGTTAGAGCAGGGAATCCTGAACATCTGTTGGTGTTGAATTTCTAGGCCTGAAGTTGGGAAGCAGAGTCCACTGAGTGGTTGTTAAACATGGCCTCCGGTGCACTGAAATCTGAGAGGCCTAACTTAACTGTCGGAAGATGGATAGATGCTGTGCTTCCTACATCATCAGCACTGTTAGAGCTGATCAGACAAAACAAGGCAATGGGCCAAAGACAACAGAGTCATCGTCTTCCTTTGAAGCACTGTAATGCAGTACAGTATGCCAGGAAAGCTCCGATACCCTCAAGTCCTGACAGAAGGGTGGTAAAAAAAAAAAAGGGTTCAACAGCCAGACCGGTGTGTTGGAAAGTGGCTCATGGAGCATTCCTCTGAAAATTGACTACATGCATAGGTGTAGAAACTGTACAAAAGCCCACTGTGTGCTACTGGAGAGTTTAAAACGTACCGATTATCCCAGCTGTTTTGAGTGAGGTTATTTTTCAAGGTGTGTTGCAGTTGACATGAGGCTTTGTTTAGACTCCCTGCTTTCTTGGCAGGTCTAAACCAAATCATCTTAATATATGAAAGTAGTACTTGTTCTTCAGAGACTGCTTTTGGCACACAAATACATTCCTTTGGTGTGTCAGACCTGTCAGCCAGAATCTCCTGAAAGACCTTCAATTGTGTCTCGGCAGAGAATTAGGGCCTGTCCAATTCCATCATCATTCAGTCTTTCTGCCATGCAGCACATCCGAGTCAATCAGCATGCTCACTGTGCTTGTATTTTTCCACTGCTAAGTGATGCACAGCTGTTTTGTTCCTGTTTTTTCATTTCCTACATCATGATAGCCTGGCCTGAACATTATCACTGGACAAGACGTGGTGAACTCGGTGGAATATTTAATGCCACCACACATCATAATAAGTGCACTTTATGTACTTTATGGCTTAGTTTTGGAAACTTTACATCTCTGGTATTTGACCATGTCCTGAAGCAAGCGCCATCAGAGGGTTAATGATGAAAAGAAATGAGTGCAAGTTGCAGGGCAAAGTTCAGCTGTCAGGATAAGCTGTAAAGAAATATGGAAATTCTCTTCCTGACCTGTATTTCTGAGAGGCCCATGTTTTATCTTTCCTGAAAGTTATAGTCATCCATGAGTACAGAATCTCAGGCACCCCCTTCGTTTAAAAAGGAGGCTTTTTAAGGTCAAAAGAGCTCTTGTAAATAATCATTATCCTTCCCACTAATGGCAAACATTTTGAAGTTTACAGGGTTTTAAATTGTAGGTGTCCTTGAACGGATTTCTCTTGCTACGTCAGTGTCTCAGGTTCCCGCAAAGACCGGCTGTGGTTCTAATTAAGCAGTCAGGTCCAATAAAAGTTTTCAAACGATAGTATCAGCTGGTTCTGATGCACCAGAGAGCCGATATTGGTCTTTCAAGACCTCATTTTTGGCATGGCATCAACTTTCAGTGCAAATGAGATACTTGCAAGTGCTATATCTGATCCAGCGTCCATGTAGCTAGAATATAGCCAAGTTTGACAGTCTAGCATTTCTGAAATCGATGCTCGAACACTGCTCAGATTCCTATCCAAGCAGTTCCACAGAGAAATCGTAGCAGTTCCAGATGTCTTCATAAACTCAACATGGATAGAATTGAGACCAAGTCGTATGATGTCACCTCCAAATTGAGTCCAACCACAGTTAATGACTCCAGATATAAGAGCAAGCAAGCCTTTTTATTGCCTAGTGAAATGCTTCCTGGTTCAGCTGGAAAGATTGGTGACATGAAATTTTGAAAGTATTACAAAGTTGTGTAGAGCTAATTTGCAGGTTGTAACTCAGTGTCAGTAATACTTATCATTATAGTTGAACGTTTTCGTAAATTCTTTGATCTCATCTCTATGCTTGGTTGGGTTTTTTTTTGTTTTGTTTTGTTTTTGTTTTGTTTTTTTGCACTATTGTGTAGAAAACTGACAGGTTTTTCCACTTCTTGTGTGGCTTCTCGGTTACTTGTCTCAAATGATTCGAGGGTTAAGTTACGCCAAACCTGCAGGTCTGTCATGAATACTGCTTCTCTTATTTTCATTTAGCTCCTCAACTAAGTTTCTTGAGACTCAACATCTGGGCTGAGAAGAAGTTTTTCTTCTTGGAGGTGCCCTTGAGTGTGAGCACACACTGTTCTTTTTCTGTAAAGGGAGCATGTTTTCTTGCATCTGAACAGAGTTTGCGAGAATCCGTGAGGTCCTGGGCTTGCTTTGGATTCACAACATTGGCAATTAAGCAAGAACTTAGGCTTGTTACACAGTGTGCTTACTCGATTTCGTTGGGGCCAGGTGCAGAATTTTGAAGGTGTACCTTGTTACATCTTGGTATAATTTTTTAGTTAATTATGGCCATTTAATTTTTTCTAAACAGATTGAATTGGGCATTAATTTGGGATCTTTATATGAGCTCTAACAACCTGTGCACTCCTAATGTCAAACTGTACTGTTTCCCCCCCCCCATCTCTCTCTCTCTCTCTCTCTCTCTCTCTCTCTCTCTCTCTGTCTCTCTCTTTCTGGACCAAGATTAGCATGATAATGAGGGCAGCTTCTCAGGAAAGAGCCTCCGATGATGATAACTTTGCTGGTGTACACACACCTTACAGATAGTGCTTATAAACAAGGAGTAGTCAGCAGTGTAATGTGGCTTGTTAAGACTTTGGCTGTGAGATTTCATCTATTTTATTATGTGATCCATGTAAGTGCAGGTTATTGGCTTTGTTCGGTTGTGTACCCCTAATAGGACACCCATTGAACACACAGCACTGTGTTCAGGAAGAAAAGCGGATGCGCGATATTGGACGTGTGCCAACTCGTAGCCTTGCTGTGTTTGAGAAGCTTTCCTGTACCCTGTCATGTCTGTTAAGATTGCGTGCCAGTCGTGGGTAATTTCACTTTTGGTGTTGAATATTTGAGTAGCAAGTAGGAATTATGTACGGTGATGCTTGCGCTAATTTGTACCTCATAACCTCAAGAGAAATGTAGGTAAATGTTGCTTATAACTAAGCAGCTTGTGTTGTTCAGACATGTTAAAAGTCAAACCCCTGGAACAGGTCTTGCATAAAAAAAATGTTTCTTGTGTAAAACGCTTCGTTGTTTTTCATTATTTTATATGCTTAATATAAGTACACGATTTTCTGTTTCTTTATTTGGTGCCATGTTTGAGGAGACATTTATTCAGAAATAAAGATGAATGCCACTTGTTAAGCGTTATCAAAGGGCCTTGGGTTAACATTTTTAATGCACGCTCTGTCGTCTGTGTTGCCATTCAGGGGGCTTCTGGCATAGCAACACGACACCTTGCAGTCCTGAGGACTGAGGACTAATGCTCCTTGTAAGTGGTAATTTCAGGTTGGAATGCGGTTACAGAAAACAAAACGAAACATGGACGCCTCCATGTTTGTCTTTTGTTAGCAGCAAGCTACATTTTCAAACTGTATAGTTTGTGTAGTCAATTAACAAGCAAATATGGCTGTATGCTTACTGATCTAAAGCAAACAGTATCTAGAGAGCTCATTTAAAGGTAAAGAAGTGCTGCTTTGTTTATTCCTGATGCCGTGCGCAGCCATGTCGATTTGACGCCGCTCTGTAAACGGGGAAGGAGCTTCCCTTTGTTTCAGTTTGAGGTGGTGTTTGCATTATCTTTTCCTGTTTCAGACGAGGGGTATTACAAGGCGCTTCTTTATGAATACAGCTCAATTGCTGCAGATGGTGATAAATATGATTACGACGTTCCAGTCAGTCGTATAGCACGGTTCCTTTTCCGGTAAATCTTACACCCAGGAGGCGGATCGTCTTCCTGCGGTGATGTGTCAGTGTGTGTTCAGCTCACCTGCTTTACCTATTCTGTGTCTCTTGTTAAAATGCCCGTGACCAACTGTAAAGGAATCTGGTTTTGTAGAGTAATCTGATTAAGAAGGTGAATCATATGTCTTTCCTCTCAAATTCTGAAGAAGAGGCGCTTTCTGTTTGTGCGCATTAACATTAGTATGACTGGTTTGGTTGGCCTTAGCATCACAGCACCTTTGAAATGTAAATGTCCTTTCTATAGAGCTCACACTGTCTCATTTAGATACTAGCATAAATGGGTGCTTGCAGGTTGTTTGAAAACAGAGCAGTACTTTTCTTAATTAGTGTGACATTTAGAAATCTTAATACCTAAAGCACATATCTCTCATACTGTAATCTGCAGGTTCTGAGGCTTGTTTGAGAGGGTAAACTGCTGAGCTCTTATCAGCTCTGCTTGCCCAGAGATGAGACTGTGGCTAAAGTGGCATGATGGAGCTGCTGACATACTGTTCCCATAGCCCAAAAGCTGCATGCAGAAGATTAGTCCAGCCAGGGTTGTGCCATCAAAAAGAAACAGACACATCTGGGGATCAGTGAGTTAAACCAGAGACGTTAACCCCCAAATTCCAGTTATCTGCTGTAAGCACATCTCTAACAGCTGCAGCATTTTCTCATAGCATTCTTTTAGTCTTCAGGTCTTAAAATACTTCAGTCTTGTAAATGGCCCAACTCTTCAGAAATGGCATGACTCACTTGCCTGATTATATAAAAAATACCCAACACCTAAGGTGTCTTTATTGATGTGTTTAACCTTGGATCTAACCTCGTGTAATCTACATTCTTATTCTGGGCTGGAATTCATTCTGGCATTTTAATGAAAATCCTGTTTCAACATGGTTCTGGTCAACATGGTTAAATGCTGATGATTGAGAAAACTGACGTAAAACGTTTGCTCCAAAGCAAGTGTCTTCCTGGCTTCTTTGAGAAGGTGAGCAAGAGATTAGGTTGTCTGATAGTTTCACAAGCCTTCATGTCTAAAAGACAAGTAGAGAAACCCGAAGACACATTTGAGTCCAGATCAGATTTTGTTTCCATTGTTCATTTCCTTACTTGCTTTTGTTCTCTTTCTCTGTTGCCTTTGACCCTTCTTTGCTTGCTCTATTACTCATCTTATATTGCTTCCAGTCAGGTTTTCACTTCCTGGTTTGGGTATATACTCAGTCTAGAAGGCAGGTCCTGACACTGCGAATTACTGATAATACTGTAATTAATGTTTTAGTGATTCGTCAACATAATCGGCTAATTCATTAGTCACCCAATGCTCAACTATTTTATTTATCTATACATTTTTTGTCTTTAATACTTTTGTCAAAAGGGTGACCTTTAAAACCAGAGGGGCACTTGAAGAGCAGGTGTAGGCCTCCACCAAGGGCAGTTGTCCATTCTTTTATGATATTAAAATCTGCAGACACAACCACCATATATGCCTGGGTATATTTACAAAACTATGTTGAATGTATGAATTATGTCAAATACATGGAGACTCGTTCGGTTTTGATTGGCTAACCTGAAGAAAAGGAATAGCAAATAAAAAGTGACTGATGGGCTACTGGTTGCTGCTGGAAACTGGGAGGAGTCAGTCAGTATGTGTAGTGGGAATTACAACAAGTTCACATGTGAGACAAATTCAGTCCAATTTTGCCGTATTTTGCAATGTTAATGAAAGTGGAAAATAATACATGGATCCACCTCACGACTCCGATCCTCTCCAGAATTCTTCCTTCAAGGTTCTTTCTTGGCCCACGCTTCACCCTTCCACCAGGGTTTCATGAAAATTGGCCCTGTGGTTTTTTTTTCATAAACGTGCTGACAGCCAGACAGACAGACAAAGCAACAAACAAGCAATTATTATGAATCATATAAATATTAGGAAGTGTTTCATTTTCAATACTGCCTTACTTAAGTGAAGGCTTGAAGGAAACTGCTTCTCTAATGCTTCTCTAAGGCAGCAAGTTATGAGGTGATTTTATGCTCATTTTAACCATGGAATGACTTCTCAAAATGCTGCGAGACAGATTAATATTATATCTGTTTTAAGCCTCAGGTTTCTGAACCTGGTCCCGGAGAACCAACTGTCTTGCACATTTTAGTGTTTTCTCTGCTACCAGCACACCTGATTAATCTAATCAACTAATAATAATACTAATGGTAGTTATGGTGGTGGTCGTAGTGGTAGTGGTAGTAGTAATAATGGGTGTGTAAGAATAGTAATAATAGTAGTAATAATAATGGGTGTGTAATCCATTAATACTCACTTCTTAACAAGCCGCTCTGTTGAAGCAACAGTTAGGTCCTGATCAGAAGTATGGGACAGTCCATACACCAAGAGCAGCACTATGTGAGACTACCTTCTTGTGTACTTGGACCCCTGTGCTTTGTGACTTAACATAAACTACAACTGTCAGTAGGCGAAGCACCAGTGTTGCTGATGACAGATGACAGTTATAAACAGATACTTCTGAATGGGAGACTTTTAATAAATGAAGCCCATGTACAATGTGATGTTTGAACATTTACAGTTCCATATCATGGTTTAACAACAGAGATGCTGACACATCGTAAAAAAGCATCTATCACTTTTCACTTGTCAGGCAAGTGTGCTGAACTTGCAAGTTTATTCATTTGTAAAGTGTCTCCTTTGAACCTGTGCCAAAAAGAGTTCATCTTGGACCAGTATCAGCTCTTTGGTGCATTAGATTCAGCTGCATTTATTACTTGAAAGCCATGGCTTTATTGGTTATTGGACCTCAATGCTTAATTGACCATCATGGCCGAGACGAGCGCTACGCTTATAGAAAACATTATCTGAAAAAATGTCTCATGAAATGATTTCTGTCTCTGTTTGCTAGGCGGTATTCTGTTTCAAAGGACTTTGTTGTGTACATGCTACTTTTGCAGCCTATTTAAGCAATGGTGTTTTTCTAACTTGGCTGTTTATGATAAGGAAATTATGAAATTAATTATAAATTAATTACTTAGTATTGCAGCCTCTTTCTTCAAAACAAAGCCCTTTCAAATCCCTATAACAATAACATTTCAAGACTTCATGTTCTGTGTTCTATGTTCTAGTTATTATTAGTGCTGTCACGCGATAAATGTTTTTAATTGCGCGTTAATCGCGGTTTTAATGCACATTGTGATTTGTGTTATACGTGTAGGTCGGCATCGTAGAACCATTGAAAATGTTGTTGCCGTTTATCACTGGTCTATTTTAAGAGAAACGACTGTTGAACGTTGCCTCATTATTCA
>JAOVVH010000041.1:1484182-1496346 GCA_028566435.1 Scorpiodoras heckelii
GGGGGGGGTAGATAAGAAGGTCAATAAGAAGGGACCTTGAAAATGAATGGCCTCGTTTTGTAGCTCACTCAGGCTTATCATCTGTTTTTCCATCAGGGTGTCAGGTGCCACATGGCCTCTTGATAATATACATTTTGCATTATCTACCGTCGTCTCTGAATTCCCTTTGCTCTTTTTCTCTCTGAGCTAGAATTGTGGTCACTAATTCATCTTCGGCTACCTTTTCTGCTTTCGGGCTTTTTACTTATTCCTCAGGTACATTCCCTTTTCAGTATCTGAACGGTTCCTTTATTAATAATAGCACAATAATCTTTCTGATTTGGTCCTCACACTTTAACCAAACACTCATTAACAGTTCTAACAAGGTCAGCTGACCTGTCAATCATCTGCCTGCTTCTGTCTCATTAGCTCAGGTTTATTCACAGGGTGTGGTCCTTTTATTATTTTTTTAATGAATAACAGGAATTTCCTACTTCCCTGCTTCAGCATGTTACACAGTGCAGACAGTAAAAATGTGTCTAATGTTTATCATACTGTTGTTGCTGCAAACACACAATCACAATTTGATGATAGGCAATGACCTGTCTAATCTGATTTAAAGAGGAAAAAAAACGTTGGTCCACAAGTCGACATTATAGGTGATTGTTGCTATGGCAACAGCAGCCAAAGGAGGGATGGCCGAATCGTTTGGTATGGCCTCCTAAAGCTGTTTCTGCATGTGTTCATCCAAACCTTCTCTTTCTCAGGGATGCTTTGATGAATATCCAGTAAAAATATTTGTGAAAATGGCGTATTTGCTTTCTCTGTCCTTAACTGAGCTCTAGGGTTAGTAACTGGGGTGGTCAGCAAGTCCATTCACTTCCTCTATCAGGCTCCGTCTCAGCTGCACACTTCCAAAGGTCACAACCTACTCTTAGTCCACTGGATATAACTCTGTTTCCTGCCTTAATGACCTTAAGTGTTTCAGGTGTGCAGAGCTCACAGGCTAATGCAGTTCACACATTCATCTTACGTATATTTAGGATATATTTAGGATTTTTTCTGATCAGATTTACTGAGTTTATCATCATGCATGTGAACACGGGAGACAAATTGTCTTAAAGCACAGCACCTTTCATTATGCCTCTGACACTTAAGTAGATGTAGATGTTAAGATGTTGAATTAGTGACCAGAAGGTCATGAGTTCAAATCCCACCACTGCCAAGCTGTCACTGCTGGGCCCTTGAGCAAGGCCCTTAACCCTCAACTGCTCAGTTGTGTATACGAGATAAATGTAAGTCGTTCTGGATACGGGCGTCTGCCGAGTGCCATAAAATGTAAATGTAAAATGTATCTCATCAGTATCAGACAGCACAGATGGTTCAGAGCTCTGATAATGATTTATAAGAAATTGGGGGAAAACATGATCAGTGCATTTGCTGATAATCCAGTAATCAAACACTATATATGCATTAATAATCTAGTAATTAGAAATAAGGAATACCTATTTCCATGTAAATGCATAGGAATAAGCCGTGCCATTTTTCTAAGCAAAAGTTATTGTTTTAAATGTTTTTTATATACATGTACAGCCAAGCAATCCATTAGCTTTTATATTTTTTCTAAGCCCACTGCACCCATTGTGACCATGCGTTCCAATAGTGAAGTGGGTGAGTGTGGAAGTGTGTGTGTGTGGAAGTGTGTGTGGATGTTTGTATGAGAGACGCTATGGAGAGCAGGAGTGTTTGTGTGGGTCAGTGGCGGGTGGATATGTGTGGCTTGTGTAAACGTTAAGTTGGGGGTTGGGGCTCATTGTCTGCTGAACAAGTTTGTCAAGCCATCTGTTTGGAAGAACAGCTCTCCAACCTCTTTATCTGTTCTCTCTCTCTCTCTCTCTGCATTTTTCTCCCGAAGTTCCTGAAGACATGACTGAGGGAGTGTGGAATTTGAGCCTCTCTGTGGGTTCACCTCAGGGCTGGTTGTGTTTGGATCGTGCCGCTGCTTTAGTTGTGGAGCGTTTGCTGGTCAGCTCGGTGGTTTGTGAGGTTATTATAACAGAAGCGGGACACCCAATGGCTAGCCCTCAAACTACCACCGCCTGGGTGATTAATGAAGGCCCTTTCTCATAACAGGTCTGTTACTCAACACCTCTTTTGTAAAAAACGAAGACCTTATCTCGTTCTTTCGACTTGCCTGCAATCCCCACACCGGCAGGAGCTACTAATGGCTCTCTTGCGGCCCTCCGTAGTCTGTTGATTCAAGAAGATTATTTTAGGCCTGCCCAGTGTCAGAAATCTCTTATCAGTGTGTGAAATGTTTTAGGGGTGGGTTTGAATTAGGATTTGCACTACATGTGGGATGCATTGACCATGGGCTGTGAGTGAAGTTAGGCCTGGCATTTTGAGTCTAGCTCTCTTGTGGTCAGAGGATTTTGTGTTTCCTTCAACTCTCAGGGGCAAATTGGCTGTTTGACCTTCATGCTTTAGAGAGACTATTAAAAATACAGGTACTAAGAGGAAGCGTCCAGTATTAAATCCTAATGTTAACCTATACTGTATGTAATCTGCCTTAAGCTACATTCACATGTACTATTTTACATGGCATATTAATGTTAATTAATCAGGGAGGGGTTAAGGATGAATAAAAGCTAGAATTAAATCAAAGGATGATTGACGTGCATATAGAAATTGCCGATAAACAGGGCTGATGGCTAATTATGCTGACACACAATGAGGAGGCTGATTTAAAACATTTAGCACAGTGAAGTGACAACAGTAGACTATTCCTAAAGGTAGCAAAGTGAAGAGTGGAGTGAATCAGAGTAATTAAGATGCTGAGGATAGCATCATTTCTCAAATGAAGAATACATCCCAAGACGCAGGTTTTTTGTTCGATGTTGCATCATGTTACTGTGGAAAAACCCTTTCTCATCATAGTACACATGCCACAATTGTTCTCCCTTTTTGCCTTAATGCTCAGCTATCAGGACTCCAGACAGAACTCCAGACAGGACTCAACAGCAACCACACTGGTTTCTGAAACACCAAATCTCATTTTCCTGTATTGTATCACTTTTTACAACCACTTTTTCCTTTTTTTTTCAAATAAAGAACTCAAAAATACTTAACTGCAGTAACTACAGCAGAATGTGTGTGTCAGTTAATGCATGCAGCATGCTGTGTATTTACTCATGTTAGTTGCCCATCAATATCCATTTCGGTGAGAAACTTCAGTCCTAGGTAGAACGGGCCTAATACTGCTTTTGACTAAAGCTCACAACTCATAAGTTGCAACCTGTGATTAGGGAAAACCAAAGGAAAACACTCCCCTTGACTTGGAATTCATACTCTGAACGTCGGGAAGGTCTCTTCAATCTTTAGTTCAACATATGACATCATGTCAGTGCTCAGACAGTCAACCTTAAATAATTATTAATCACTTCAGCTCTGTAGATCATAGAGTTTACTTTAAATCAATCAACATAGACACATTAATTGGTTGAATCTTCTTAAAAAAAATAAATCTTGCGAAGCTTGTTAACAAAACGTGTTTTCTTTGAGATGTGCGTGTTTATTCCTCAATTTGTAGCTTGATTGTGTCAAGCTTGCAAAGTACATAATTACAAAATTAAAAACAAAACTTTCAGATTAAGTTGAACACATTATAATGCGTCACATGAATCAGTCAGAGGGGTTTTTTTTTTCTATTTGCGTATGCCCTGCCATTAACCTCGTCAGCCAGTGGACTTCATCCTAATGCACTACATATTTTACTCATTTTATTTGACAGTTTTATGGTTGTGCCAAAAGCACACATGGTCCATGGTGGCTCTGCTATTCCAGAGAATTCCTATTAAAACAAAGGTGAATGATTGGTGTGAATCATTTATCTTGTAAAGAATGTGTACAAGAGGCTCAAAAGGAGCGAGGACACTGACATGGTTTGAAAAAGGCAGAGATGAAGAGTGTAAGTCAGTATGGACTGGTTAGTGTGTGGATGCTGCTTGGTGCCGGAGTCTCTTGCTTGTCACATTGGATCAAGTCATATCACAGCTAGCGAGGAATTCATGCTGACACACACGTCCCAAATATGAGGCTCAACTTTGTGTCTCGCTTATATCTCTTTGTACCTCCACTCTTTTTTTATTTTTCCATGTCATGGACAAGTTAACCAAAAGGATACACAGAGATTCTGCAACCTTTTGAGAAGTCCTGAAGGGGAATCTGGAAGCATGTGCTTTGAACATGGGGGAAAGATTGTAATGAGATGTGTTAAATTAAAAGTAAAAAACGAACCAGCAAAATGGTATGAGTGGAAAACTGAACATCGATGAGCTGCACCATACTGAGCAATGTCAGCATCAAACTATAAAACTTGAACTCGGATGTTTCCATTTGAGCAATATTGAACAAAACAAGCTTGATACGTTTGCATTCATCTTCTCAAAAACATTGTGCTGAAACAGCTTCCTGGATTGGGTCTCTAGAACAGCACAAGGAATCTAGCCTTTATGTGAAATGACAGACGTGATGCCAGCTGTGTGATTTAGCTGATATTTGGGTCAGCAGGTTAATCACTTTGTTAAGCTTGTGTGTGACCAGTTATCTATGATCGGTATACCACCACCCATCTACAGTCTGCCGAAAAGTACCTACTTTGGACCAGGAACTAAAGATTCTGAAAGTATAGCCCAGGATCTAAATCAGCCCCGGTTCCTACGTTGAAAATGTTATTGAGAGAATCTTCACTGGGTTCTTTAAAAGGTTCCTGTGGGGGAAACGAACATGCATCAAACGTTACCGTCTGTGTGTTTGTCTCGCTAAGAGTGGGGGGATGAACTTACTGTCGTTGAAAGCTTTGAATATTTAAATGGTAATAAGAGACGTTGTGAACGATGCACACTAGAAAGGTAGACAATGGAATTTGTAGTAACGAGGGGATTGCAAGTGAAATGCGTGAAGTGCATTTCATTAATAAACCTTGCCCGAGGTGTTCTCAGCACTTGAATTTGTTTTGAGTAAAATATGTAGTAGCACATGGAGCCAGTGAGCCAATCCAAAGGTTTGATTTGATTAGAGAGTGGATTCATGAAGACTACAGGGTAAAGTGAGAGATGAGAGTAGGTTTGTGGTTAAAGCCAGCTGGCTATGTGTGGAATGTGTTGTGTCGAGGCACACCTGTGGGGCAGATTAGGGCCTCTCTGGGACCAGAAGTAAGTCTGAAAGGAGGCAAGAAGAAAGTAGAGGCAATACCCCGATTTGTACAATTACTGAACTAATGTAAAAAGTGAAGTGACAGTTGTGTTCCATATTAATTTCAGTCTCCTTCCGTCTCCTTCCTTAATGTTTTGACCATCCTAACCCTAGATTTTTCTTTTATTGCAAAATGGGGTTATGTTTTCTGGATTAAACAATAAAAATGATTTTAACTCTACAAGTAACCACCTAAAGAGTATGATTTTAGTTATATTATGGTTTTGATGCTTTATAAAGCTTTGGATGCGTTATTAACTTTGCCTTATTTGCAAGATTAAAAGAAAAAAAATCTTCTTCTTCTTCTTCTTCTTCTTCTTCTTCTTCTTCTTCTTCTTCTTCTTCTTCTTTGTCGTCTTATTCTTCATTTTTTCTTCTTCATTGTCTTCTTCTTCTTCGTCTACTTCTTCTTTGTCGTCTTATTCTTCGTCTTTTTCTTCTTCTTCGTCATCGTCTTATTCTTCGTTTTTTTCTTCGTCATCGTCTTCTTCGTCGTCTTTTTCTTTTTCTTCGTCTTCTTCATAGTCTTCTTCTTTGTCTTCTTCATTGTTGTCTTCATCTTCTACATTGTTGTCGTCTTCTTCTTCTTCTTTGTCTTCTTCATTGTCTTCTTCTTCTTCGTCTACTTCTTCTTTGTCGTCTTATTCTTCGTCTTTTTCTTCTTCTTCGTCATCGTCTTATTCTTCGTTTTTTTCTTCTTCATCGTCTTCTTCGTCGTCTTTCTTTTTCTTCGTCTTCTTCATAGTCTCCTTCTTTGTCTTCTTCATTGTTGTCTTCATCTTCTACATTGTTGTCGTCTTCTTCTTCTTCTTTGTCTTCTTCTTCTTCGTCGTCGTCTTATTCTTCGCCTTTTTCTTCTTCATCGTCTTCTTTTTCTTCGTCTTCTTCATAGTCTTCTTCTTTGTCTTCTTCATTGTTGTCTTCATCTTCTACATTGTTGTCGTCTTCTTCTTGCAACCAGAAAAGTCTACAAAAGGTATACTGACGTATGCATACACTAATTTCCTATATAATTTTGTTTGTTATAAATATTGCCTACATTCTTTAGACATAAAGCAATACAAGAGAGCAGTAATTTATTTCCTGATGGTCAGACAGTTACCAAGTTACCATTAAACAACTTTGTTCATGGTACTGGGAGGATCTACAGTGGTGTTTATCTGTGTGTCAGAGTTACCATATGGAACTTGTATAACCAGTTCTGTACCCATTATTTTGGAACGTTGGCTTTTCCATTTTGTTTCTGAAATAAGTTACCCAGTGACATGCTTGTGTTGAAATAAACTTCTGTTCATTCATAAATCAGTATTGGCCAAAGAAGGTTTTGTTCATTTTTATTAAGATTTGTGAGCGTGCAAAAAAAAAAAAAACACCTTTGTAAAAGTGTTTTGGCTTTGTGTACTAGTCTGTACTATTGACCAACACCAAAAGTAACACCATGAGTCTTGAAGCTGTTGAGTAACTTGATTTATATGAGTGAGTCTAAGCATGCTGTAGGAAGAATCACTCTTGAGAGGGAGGATTAGGGTTCAAGTTATGGGGTTGATGGATTGTGTTTCTTTTTATGGAATTTTTCCCCGTGGCAAAACTGCTGCTCAGTGTTCACGTGAGAGTTCGCCATAAGGTTGATTTCTGGTTTTCTCAGTTTATGCAGGTGAACAAAAAATGTGCTTTGTAGATGTAAAATATCAGCATTTATGTTCTGTTACCTATGAACGAACTATTGCTTTATCAGTGACTTTAGTCATTCTCTCTCTCTCTCTCTCTCTCTCTCTCTCTCTCTCCCCTAATCTCTATTTCTGCTTGTGCGTTCCACAGGACGCTGTCTCTTTGTGTTTTGACTACCATACAAAATATGAAATGCTTCAACTTGTGCACTGTTCTCAGGAAGTAAAGATTCTTTTGTGGTTGGCACACGATATCCAGAAACCCTGATACAGTATCGTTGTTTAATGTATTGCAAAGAAATATAGCTTTGCTTATCAGTGTGTGTCTTTAGATGTGCTTTTATTATCTTAGGAGAAGTCAGTTTTGAGGTTGTAGCTCTTAATTTGAATTATTTTCCTCCTCATATCCAAAGAAAATAACACTTACTGACATGGCCTCCTCCGCTTTTCTAGACACCGATGGAGAAATAAACATCTGCGTGTAATCTTTTGCTGATTAAAAGCAATTATTTGTAATTAGACATAAGAAATGTGGTGCACCTCTGAAGAATGACTATCAATAAATGATGTCTGGGTATGTGGAAGTGCTGAGCGTAATTATGGTTGGACTACATTTCTCTGAACCAGAATACAAGGACCTATCCCTAGTGATCATGAGTGAACAAGCTGGCCTGATTTTAGACTTGTATAAGCCATCAACTGTCACTTTTATATGGAAAAATGTCATACATCTCACGTTTATTTCCCACGACAAGTTCTTGAGATGTATGTACATGATTTTGTGCATTGTGCTGCTACGACACGATCGACTGATTGGATAATTGCGTGGAAGGGTGTCTCAGTTCAGCCCTCCTGGCGATTGAGATGGGCTGTTCTGTTCTCTGTACTGATTTTGGCTCAGGCGGTTGAAGTGAATGAAAAACATAGGCAGGTTAAATTATTAGTCAACCAAATCTCATTCTTCTGCTGAGGCATTAAGCAATAATTAAAGTGATTTAACTGATTGCTAAATCCAGTGTTTCAAACCTTTTAGAGCACAAGCAGGCTTTAAAAAACCCAAAACAATTGAGGTATGAGGAATTGAGTCCTGTTCTGGAGTCAGGACACTCCCCAGAGTTGAGTAGCATTTTCCATTTCATCTTGTCCGTCCCTTAGATGAATTCGACAAAACAACACTTTATTCCACTTAATGGAGAAATAGACCGCATATTTATTGTCTTACAGCAATGCTAACATGATCTCTATGGCCTGGACTAATGTGATTTGTTCACCGTCTCAGACTCTGAGATGGGCAAGGCAGCTTGTAAGCTGTGAGCCTTAATACTTCTGGGATGATGAGGGTTATGTAGATATCAACTAGGATCACCTCATACCAATATATTGCACCACAGAGAAGAGGAATGCGTGCATGCTCATGAGGTCTTGCCTAATCTGGGGTTATCTACTCAACCAAGCCTCAGTACCTCTGCTCTACTCTGTATGTCAGTTTGTCTGGTCTTACAGAATTAGTGCACTTTAGGATGAAAGAGTTGTAGGATGAAATTTGTACCGATCTTTAAATATGTTTGCCTATATTTTTCCTGTCCGGGATTAACACCAAGTGTAAGTGAATGAGCAGTTGGGACCGGATTATCTCAGCCTTTTAGGTTGGGCTCCTCAAGATTCCTTGGTGGCGGCCGACAGGCTAAAAGGGGTAGGGTTCAGCTGTGCTCCAGCTGTGTGGATTATATTGGTAACCAACAACCAACAGATGGGGTCCATATCCCACTCTGTTATTTCAAAAGTGGCAGGAGATTTTTCCGAGCAGTCCACCCATGTTATTTCTGCCTTACTATAACACCCCTCCTTTTTTACTGCATGCGAAAGATTGTAACAGGCTTTTTTCCCCCCTAGTGCCTTTATTTAAAGTCAGTTCGAGCTAGGATGTCGATTTTCCCATTGTTTAGCTCTGGGTCTTCAGGTGATAAGAACCCTCACCACCAGCCTTTAACAAAACCGGTTCTTCACTTGCAGTATATGTTGTGATGTTTGTGCTGTTCCTACTTGACGGTTCCTGAAATGTTTAGAATAGTTATGCCATGTGAATTGAGATGCATCCTGTTTGGACACACGGATGGGAAAATGATTCCTTGGTGCCAATAACAGTACTTGTCTACCTACTGATCCTGGCGTCTTGCTGTCTTTTTTATTATGATAAACAATCTATTATTTTCTTCAACGTAGTTTACACTTCTAGAGATACAGTATGTTCTGTGAGTTAGAATATGTGCTAATTAATGCATAATACCACATATTTCTTATTTTTTTCTAATGTCAGTCATATCCTTTTTCAGACGGGTCCCGGTATTGTGGTGATTCCCTATTAATTTTACAGGTTCATTGGTTATGGCTTTTGTCTCTGTGCAGACTTTTTGTATATACTATAGCAAAATAGAGTCTATATAACATAATGGTGATACAGATAAGAAAATCTGATGGGAATTTGCTGGGTTGCTTTGGTAGCAGATTTTGATGATTCCCACCTCAGTCTGCACCCCACACTCCCTTTGAGCTGTGAGCACGGCTCGACTGAACCCTCCCCTTCCCTCAAGTTACCAGGAAGACACGCATCAACAATGCACTCTTCTCTCTCCTGGCAAACAGCTGAGTCAAATTCAGACTAAAAACCTAAATCTTCACCAAGCATTTGTATCAGCACTTATTCACTGTGTTTATTGACACTGACTTCTGTGTTGTCTTTTCATTCTGAACTAAATTGTCTCTAATGGTATTCTGAACTTGCATAAGGAACTGTTTTTGATGGAGACTACAAAGCACTTCTGTAAGTCACTCTGGATAACGGTGTCTCCTAAATGCTATAAATGTAAAAGATCAAAACAATTCTCATAGCACATGCAATTTTTTTTACATGAAGTGGACTCCAAGTCCACTTTGCGCTATTGCAGGCTAACTAAACTGGAGAAAAAATAAATCAGTTCAGTCCCACTCAGCAATGTTCTTGCCCATTTAATGAGATTATATATCTGATATGAGACTCCAGCACCCCTATTACTTTTCCATCAGCCTTTATAAATGAACCTGAACCAGACCAAAGTCAGCAGGACACTACTCCTTCCCCATGTACTTTGGATGACTTGTTTGGGACTTGACACTGGTATATGAAGAGACTGTAATGAAACAGACTGCAATCGTTAAGTAGCTCTGAAGAGTTTCCAAGATAATGGCTGTCTTCACTTCCAGTGCTTCACATTTTCAAAAGCAGTGTATGTTTAGTGATCAGTGTTTGGATGTAAACTGTAATAATACATCCTTTGAAATAGGATATGGTACACCGGTGTTTCTCAAGTCTGTTTCCTCTCAAGTTTGACTGGTATGTGTTATGATTCAGCTTGGTTTATAGACTGACCACTGATCACCTTTTTTTCTAATCTTTCTCATAGGGTTTTGTGACCGAGGCAAGTCTAGATAGCTGAGGCACTTGAGGGAGGCCCACCAACCCCTTACCCTTCATCCCTCACCCTTGATCCCTGCCCCCTCGCCTTCCTCAAGGAGCCATGGCGCCTCGTAAACGTGGCGGTGGAGGCCGTGGCGTGTCCTTTATCTTCTGCTGCTTCCAGAGCAATGACCACCCAGAGATCACCTACCGCCTGCGGGAGGACTTTGTCCTGCAGACCATGGAGCCCACACTCCCCATTCCCAACTATGATGAGCTGGACGGCATGTTCTCTGAGCTTGTGGTGAGTGACAGCATGCATTCGAGAACATACTTCCATTCCTACAACTATGACTAAATCATAATCTTCCTTTTAGTGGCGTTTTTTTTTTCAGTACTATATGTTGGAATTTTTGTTCCTGGTTATGTTGTTATAAAATAAACATTGATAGCAGTTCTGCCAGTATAATGTTGGTGAGTGCTGATTCTGGATGCAGTGATACTTGATACCCCATACATGGGAGAAAAGAGGTGAACAAAACCAAATAAAAAAGGACTTTGAATGTAATCAGAATTACAAAGGGAGGCACCTTGGGTCATATTGTATTTAACGTCATGTATCAGTTTGTGTCAGCTGTAATAAAGGGTCTACCTTTGAAGCAACACGAGACAACTTACAGAGTATAGCAGACAGAATTGTTGGTGTCCGAACTGCAGGTTGCTGTTTATGTAATGTAATTTGTAATGGATTTAACAGGAAAACTGAGCAAGAAATATACTTGGAGTTTGTAAAAACTGTGAACATAATATAATGGATCTGGTTCACAATCATTTGAATTTGCAGTAATTTTCCCCAAGGAAAAACTGAAATGGGGCTTAAATCACAAATGCTGTAGCATTATTTGTCTCAAAAAGATAAGTCAAGAAAATCATGTTAAGCAAGCCTTCTGCATGTGCAAAAAAAATGGTCGCAAGCAGAAAACTCATAGACACGGATGTACGAGGACATTTTTACAGAATAGTTGTTCACCATCGGAAAATTACATCAGAAGTAACCATAGAGTCTCAGAAACAGCTGAGCTCCAGTAAATGTAATGCATTATCAAGAACTTCAGAAAGGTTGAGTTAACATTCAAAAACTGGTTCTAACTACAGTCACTGGATATAAACACAGAACGTGGTGCAAGACAAACACCACCTGAGTTCCTAAGAAGCAACTCAACCCCTATCCCCAACACACACACACACATTTTCCTTACTTCTGGATATGTCTATGGATATGTAATATGGACATTTGGAGAAAGCCTATGGATGCCTTCAAAACCAGTATTTTTTTTTTTTACCAACCATTCAATCATGTTGATGGAGGATGGGACAGAGGCATAATAAAACAAGTAATACAAGTAACACTGAAGGATCCCCAATTAGCAGTTTAACTGGTAACAGGTGAGGTCATTAAGAAAGGAGAATCCACCAAAGGTTTAGTCTTTGCCAGCAAGGATGGGTCGTGGTTCACCAGTTTTTGTGCCAAAATTCATGAGAGAATTATCGGTCAGTACAAAGACAATGTTTCTCAGTGCAAGATTGCACAGAAACATCTGCAAGTTCTCTGGGCTAAAAGGCACCCGAGATTAACCAAAAGACACTGGAAACGTGTTCTGTGTTCAGCTTGTTTTGGTAAAAACAGATAGAGGTTTTTATGTACCAAAGATGAAAAAGACCCTCCAGACTGTTACCACCGAAATGTACAATAACCAGCATCTGTGATGTCATGGGGGTGCATAAGTTCCCAAGGCATGGGTGATCTGTGTGTGTGTGTGTGTATATATATA
>JAOVVH010000041.1:1508236-1524380 GCA_028566435.1 Scorpiodoras heckelii
CCATCCATCCATCCATCCATCCATCCATCCATCCATCCATCCATCCATCCATCCATCCATCCATCCATCCATCCATACATACATACATACATACATACATACGAGGTCTGTCCAGAAAGTAATGACGGTCAAATTCCCATGCTCCGTAGGGCTTACACATGGTTATGTGTTTTAATCTTGGGGAACAAGAAGAAATCACACAAAACCAAGTTGGGGCTATAGGGTAGAAGTGGAAGGACTGGATTGTCCCGTCGTATTTAGCTCAGCTCAGATAGTTCAGCTCAGACATACAGCACTATAACTAATGAGCCATCTAGGCTAGTTACCATTTTGCTAAAGTAATTTCTAATTCCACACACATTGTATCAGCAGTGGCCTTAGTATTAGCTTCATTGTGATTATACTGTATTTTCCACATACAGCTTTGATGGACATCATCATCACTTTGTGAGCATGACTAGCTAGTGAGCTTCAAACTGCAAAATTTCTGTAGTCTTGGTTCTGAACGTGGTGTGTTGTCTTTTAATTTTTCAGTGCCTGGTTTCAAGGTCGGACTGAGGCTGTATATATGTTACAATTTCTTACAATTAGACTTCAGAGAATGCCCTTGTGGACCTGAAGGTCCTAAAATCCTACCTCCTGTAACGTCTTTACGAAGGACAATGGCTATTTTAGGTTTTGTCCACAGCAAGTTCTGCTGACATCTCTCCTTGTCCTGTCAATGATTATTCAGCCTCCTGGTCCCACTGCAGTCAGGTGTGCACACTGCTCCGGGATCTAGGCCATGGCTTAATGTATCATCTGTCCTTGCCCTGGCCAGGGAGGACTAAGAACATTTTTAGGCTGATCCTACTCTCCTTATTTGGGTCCTTTGTGGAGGTGATGAGTAGGTGATAACACATCTTATTAAGCTTACAATTGTGCTGTGGGCTGATGAGATCATAAAGCATTGGCTTTGGAAAAAAGCTGCTGAAAGAAACTAGATCTCTGGGACACACCAGAAGTTTTCATTGTGTAAATATTGAAGTTTGGCCTTTGCTATTTTTAACTTGTTTTTAACTTGTATGGCTAGGTTAAATGTTCTTCTCTGTGATTTCTCTTCTTCTTGTTTGGTTTGTATTGTTAGTTATGACAGAGCGAGTGATGTTTCGTGTCAAAGTTTTTAGTTCCCAGTTAGTAGCCCAAGTTTCTTGGCCAGCGGGCCATGGAACACAATGGCTCACCACACAAATCCACATTGTGATGGATCAGACATTGAGAAGATGGAATGAACAGTCCATATTTTTTCTTTGAAGGATTACCCATTGAATGTTTGAAATACAGTTCATCAAACATGCAGCTGTATTGCTATTAGCCAAGATCTTTAAACATGGTGTGTTCGGTATGGATGTTTGCTATAGTCAGCTTATTTTTCCAGAAACACTGGTATGTTCCCTATCATATTAAATGTTTGCTTTTAAGCCTTCCATGATTAGTCTGTTATTTACTTGAACTATATTCAAGTGCGCTCCGCCTTTGAAATGTACAGTTAAATGGTTAATATTTCAATTTAATTGAAAACATGCAATTATGTTGATTTATAGCCATTGGCACAAGCTTTTGGCTAAGCTGTCTTGTCTTTTGAATAGTTTCTTCTCTTGTTTTGTCTGAATATCCATCACTCTGGGAAGAATTAGCTAAATATTTTGATCCTTGCTTAAGTTTCTTGACCTCATTACACAAATGCTAGAAAGCGTTTCGCCAAGTGGAAAATTAAGATGTCCCACATTCAGTTCCAATGCTGGGTGTGGATTAAGCAGGTGCAGGGGGGTGTCTGGGATGCTCTGTGGATTTGGCATGTCCCCCAGCATGCCCATCAGCTGGCTGGCGCCGTTCCCTCAGAGACCTAGTAATACTGGTAGTGGGGTATGAAGTGGCCATGTGCTGTCTGCAGATTCTTCAGCACCATGCCAGGATTCTTCCCTCCGGCCTGCTCAATAAGAATGATATTAATTAAGAGCTAGCTGAACTAGCTCTTCTCATGGAGAAGAGGTGTGGGTGCTTGACAGCCATTCTCCCTGCTCTGGTCTAGGTTAATCTCCTTGCTTTTGGATGGAGAAGTGTTTTTTGTACTTCCCCAGCTCCAGTACAGTTTGTTTCTCCTCTCTGAAAATGTTTCACACTGGCTTCGTGTTTGTTTTGAGGCCTCATGTTTCTGCCATGCAATGTCTTGTTATTTCAGTATTGCAATCACATGTTTTTTTTTTTTTTGTGGTGTTAGCATTTTGACCGATTTTTTTTCCCTGCTACTGATTTGTTGAATCAGCTTGAGTCAGATTAATTAAGAACTCATTCATATTGAACTGTTTGCTTTAATGTAATTCAAAGTTTATCACATTGGAAGTTTGTCAGAAAACATTTGGAATATGCTGTTTTATCCATATACTCTACTCATAATGTCCAAAGAATAAAAGCATCTATAGCTGTGTACTCAGTATGCCGCTGCACTACTCCAGTGTGGATTGTGTCTGGACTTGTGTTGTATCTCTCTGATGAGGTGTTGCACTTTGCTCCCCAAACATCACTGTTGGAGAACTGGATCTGCAAACTGTGCCGCCCGTGCTGTTGAATTTTGCAGCAGTTGTTACGTGATGCAACGTATGGACAAAATTTTATGGACATATGACCATCACACCCAAATGAGGATCTTCCTTAATCTGTTATCGCAAATTTGAAAGCATGCACTTGTCTAGAATGTCTTTGTATTCTCTAGCGTTAAGCATGCCTTTTACCAGAACTACAGAGCCCAAACATGTTCCAGGATGACAGTGCTCCTGTGCACAAAGTGCGGTCAAAGAAGAAATGGTTTGTGGAAGTGGAAGAACTTGAGTGACCCCAAATTCACTGAACTCCATTAAGAGGAATTGGAACATTGACTGTGTGCCATCAGTGCCTGACCTCACTTTTGCTCTTGCGGCTGAATGAACACAAATTCCTACAGCCATGGATCAAAAGGTAGTGGATATACGTCCCTGGCTGTTACAGCAGCAAATGAAGGGCCTACTCCATAAACCATTCATATGTTTGGAAACGGATGCTCTGGTAATGATGGTCAGGTGTTAAAATCCAGTTGGCCATATAGACATTCAGTTAAAGTGAATTAGATTATACTGTTAAATGATAAGAGACTCACTATAAATTCTCCCCAGTGTTGGTGACAAGCATTTGTTTCACCATTCTGTGACCCAACTGCAATGGTTTAAATGATATTCATTCTTTCAAATGTCTACAGTTCCCACTGTTTGGACCAAACCACAATATGTCATTCCTAAGAGCATTCCCAGGTCAATACATTCCTACCCAGTGCATTAACATTATATGGATGCCTCTTCTTACAATGACCAACGTATGGACGATATGGTGATATATTAGCAATGTTGTGATCAATATGCTTTACTGAGCTTTAAGTATTGAAACTGAGATCAGATATTGTGATCTTTTTATTCATATCATAGCATTTTAAAAAGAAGTAGAAGCAGCTGATTTAATGGTAAAATGTAGTTAATACTTGTAGTTTAAAACTGAAATATTACATTTTACTACAAAAAAATTAAATAATAGCTTTTTTTAATTACAATTCTTCAGAATTCTATAAATAAAAAAGAAACATTTATTTTTGTAGACATTAAATAAAGTGCTGTCAGACAGATTTTTTATGTAACACTGTTGTTTTGACAGCCATTTGTTTGTCAACCTAAACATTGTAATGTATATTTTGTATCATAGATATGTCTATGGATAATACTGAATATATTACAGTACAGTAAGGTTTTATTCATGCTGAAGTTCTGTATCTATTTTCCCAGGAACAAGAAGAGAATAAAGGTGCTACTAGCTGGCCGGAGTATTACATCGACCAGCTCAATTCAATGGCAGCTGTAAGTACATCACAGCTTTTATGCATTTTCAGCTGTATTTTCTGCACCTCTTTTTGTTGAGATCCAGATACATTTATACTCAGAGTTTGGTCTGAAACCACTGTCAGAGCCTTCTGTGGTTTGGAGTTATTCATGTTACTTCTCATTTGAAGCTTCTTGCCTCATTTTGAGGTATATAGAGAGAATAAGTTCCCTTTCGATACATCAGGGTAATAATAAGAAAAAGAATTAAGTGAAACTCTTACAAAACACCAAATACTTAAACTGTAAGCCTTTACCTAAATCATTACTCATTATCTACTTAGTGTAAAGCAAAGAAGTTAACAATCATTTACTAACAAAAACTAATGGGTTGTGCCCATCATTAAAAAGGTTTTAATAAGAGAAAGGAGTAGAAAGGAATTTCTGTGCATCGTAAAATGATAGCACCCTCCCCCAATCCTTCCAGCAATGGACCCTGGGTATTTATTTCAATTCAGGCCGAGCATAAAAGCACCCTAAGTTATACTCCTTCATCGCTTTAATATCCTCCTTCACCTCAGGCTAAGGAGTTCCTTCTAAATTTATCTGGACCTTACAGCCTTCTGTTTTTTTGGCCTTATTATTTAAAACTAAACCTACTCAGAAATGGTCTGTTTGAGCACATTAGAAATGGGGATTTGAGGCCACAGGGAAAAAAAGCAGCGAGTCGAAAACAAAAAAGTGAATTATCTGATAATAATCTTGTTCCCTGCCAATCGTAATGCAGTGGCCTTTAAACCCAGAGGCTTTGTTTTGGGTTATAATATCACCGAGATGTGTGGTTTGGCAACTCAGGCAGGCATTTGGAAAAGACCCGAGATGGTAAAGTGATATCAGAGTGATACCTAAACCGGGAGAAATCTGTAACAGGCCAACCTTCATCATAGACCTGGACAGAACCTACTGCACTTGCACATAAACCACAAGCCTCAATAGATGTTGTGTTCACAGAGTAATTTTCTAAAGCTGCCAAAATGGATAGTCTTTCCATCATGCACTCACATTTGCCTTTATGATTAGCCTGCTGTAGTTTTCTTTCCACTGCTATTAATGCATATTGTTGTGTAGACTCCAATTTTTATATTGTGTTTCACTTGTTTATTTTAATGTGGATTTAATCATGTCTGATTCTGTAGACAAATCACATTTTGGCAAATTCCTAGGCTTATAGTAAATTTCCTTTAACGCCACAGAGGAAGACTCTTCTGGCTCTGGAGAAGGAAGAAGAAGAGGAACGCAACAAGACCATAGAAAGCCTCAAAACTGCACTACGGACACAACCTATGAGGTTTACACACATTACTATGGAAGACGACATAAACAATGAAATGAAATATGAAATGATTAACTTGGTTTATGACACTGATGATAAACCAAGCTTATAATACCTGTTGCTATAGAGTATAGTGAGTTCTTGACCCTTGATGGTCTCAGCTTGACTGGCATTTGACAATAAAACCTGTGAGGAATCCATGCATTTAATTGCTGACCTTTTGACTTCTGGCTTGGAACATGGATTCTGATATTCCACTTGACTCCATCAATAAGAAATGTAGATCAACATAAAGACGTGTTATTTTGTTTTATTTGCAGGTTTGTCACTCGTTTTATAGACCTGGATGGTCTTACCTGCATCCTGAACTTCCTGAAGAGCATGGACTATGAAACCACGGAGTCTCAAATTCACACGTCCCTCATCGGCTGCATCAAAGCCCTGATGAACAACTCTCAGGGCCGAGCTCATGTGCTTTCTCACCCCGAGAGCATTAACATCATTGCCCAGAGCCTCGCCACCGAGAACATCAAGACTAAGGTGGCTGTGCTGGAGATCATGGGAGCTGTGTGTTTGGTGCCCGGAGGTCATAAGAAGGTTTTAGAGTCTATGCTGCACTACCAGAAGTTTGCTTGTGAACGGACACGGTTTCAGGTGGGTCACGTTGGAATTATACAGCTTGCTGTTTTTCATTCCATTTGTACTTGTAGTAGGATAAATGACGTGATGCCGTATTTGCTTACAACCGATTCTCCTTTATGAAGATGCTTCTAAATGATCTGGACCGAAGTACAGGGCGGTACAGGGATGAAGTTAGCTTGAAAACAGCCATCATGTCCTTCATTAATGCTGTTCTGAGCCAGGGAGCTGGAGAGGTGAGACAATTACCTTATACACCTTCAGTAACACATCTCTGAGTTTTCTCTGTTTAGATAATGTTTTCTATCATATTGTATGCTCATCAGTGCTAGGTAATACAAGCCTATAATATTGAGGTCATGATAAATGCTGTGAAGCTCGAGATATCCGTATATTTTATTGCTTATAAGCTCTGATTGGAAGCAGGTGATTAGATGTAAAAAGAATTTGTACTGAATCTTTAATAATCTGCAACACTAATGTTTTGCCATCGGTCTGTTAGCAAAACAAATCTTTGTCATGTTGTGTAATTGTTCATGTCAGGAATTTATCTTTAATACAGTTAATATACAACATTGCCTATATATCTTTTGCCCAATGTGCTTTTAACCCACAGACCAGCCTTGAGTTCAGGGTACATCTGCGATACGAGTTCCTCATGTTGGGGATTCAGCCAGTCATTGATAAACTCAGGTCCCATGAAAACTCTACATTAGATCGGTAAGGTTCCTGTGTCAGTTACAGCTCTGAATCAGTTCTTATTACAGTGTTTCTGGTTTGATTTCACAGCCCTGTGTGTTGCATTTGAACTCCTTAGGCATTTGGATTACTTTGAAATGCTAAGAAATGACGATGAACTGACTTTATCCAGACGCTTTGAGAGTGTAAGTGGACCCAGTGATCTTGTGTGCTTTTCCTAATAATGGTTGGCTGATGTGTAATGAGTATTTTTTTGTTCTGCTTTTAGATACATGTAGACACTAAAAGTGCAAGCCAGATGTTTGACCTCATACGCAAGAAGATGACTCACACAGATGCATACCCGCACTTTATGTCCATACTGCACCACTGTCTGTTCATGCCATGTGAGCATTTCTTCTTTCATTCCCCTCTTCCTTCCCCCCTTCCTTCCTTCCTTCCTTCCTTCCTTCCTTCCTTCCTTCCTTCCTTCCCTCTCTTCTCATATCCCTTTAACTTGCTTTCGTTTTCCTCCTTTCCATTCTCCTGTTCTTTTTCTTCACCTTCGCCTTTTTCCGTTTGTTTTTCCTTCTCCTGATCCTTCTTCTTCTTTACTTTCTGCTAATCTTTTTTTCCTTTTTTTTATCTGAACTGCACCCCTGCCTGCTCATGCCATGTGAGCATTTCTTCCTTCCTTCTTTCTTTCCTTCCTTGTTTACCTTTTGCTTGTCCTTCTTTACATTCCCGTTCCTTTGTCTTCTTCACATTCTCCTTTTTCTTGTCTTCTTTTTTCTTTCCCCTTCTCCTATTCCTTTTCATTTTAAAACTAATATATCAGAGTTTTCGTGTCTTAACTGATTGTAGCACATTTATACGTTACCGCAGACAAGAGGAGCGGGAACACGGTGCAGTACTGGCTGCTTCTTGACCGCATTGTCCAACAGATGGTCCTCCAGAATGACAAAGGTCATGACCCTGATGTCACGCCTTTAGAAAACTTTAATGTCAAGAATGTGGTTAGAATGTGAGTTTTGCTCTTTTTCCCCCCTCTTTTAAGCTTTTTAAATTTTTTTTTATCTTGCATGTGTATTTTGTATGTTCCAGTGTTTCTGTATAATGTGGTCCATTGATCTAAGATTTACCATTTTTTAAGGCTTGTCAATGAAAATGAGGTGAAACAGTGGAAAGAGCAGGCTGAAAAGATGCGGAAAGGTCTGTAACTGGACATTAAAATTTATTGTTGAGTTTCTGAACATTAAAATTTATTTCGGAATGATATTCCGTCAGAGGTGCCAGAATTATTTAACAATAGTTTAAAGATAAAATTAGTTTGCTCTTACTCTTGGCAGACCACCAGGAGCTCCAGCAGAAGTTAGAGAAGAAGGAGAGAGAGTGTGATGCCAAGTCCCAAGAGAAAGATGAAATGATGCAGACGCTCAACAAAATGAAGGAGAAGCTTGAGAAAGAGACAGGAGAACATCGACTGGTCAAGCAGCAAGTAGCAGAGCTTAGTGCCCGCCTGCACGATCTCAGCACGGTATACAGGCTTCATCCTATCAGTACTGTGTTTACTGCATCCACAGTGCAAACTATTCAGCTATTAATTTTACTACCTGGACCGCCTTGACCTGATGTCGATTTATTTTCTTTTTAAAGAGGCAGGTAGCTGTTGTACCTGGTGGACCCCCAGTCATCCCCGGACCCCCAGGTGGGCCGTTCTCCCCATCACTTCCTCCTCCACCCCCAGGAGGAATGCTGCCACCTCCACCACCACCTCCACCCTCCGGTGCCATGATGCCCCCACCACCACCACCTCCACCTGGTGGCCCTCCACCTCTCCCTGGACGCCCTGCTCTTGGTGGCCCTCCCCCTCCTCCAGGAGCCCCTGTAGGCCCAGGTCTTAAGAAGAAGAATATTCCCCAGCCATCAAATCCACTGAAGTCCTTCAACTGGTCCAAGTTGTCTGAGGTGAGGCTACCTGATTTATCTGGACCAGGGGTTCTCAAATATTTTGCAGACGGGAATCCCTTTATCCTTAAAATAAATTCCCTGGACTCCTTCATCACATATTTACTTTAGTAATTTGATCTAATTTAAATTTGTATAATAATATTCTGGCTATTTATTAGAGCCATGGAGCTTTTTATTTGTGAACTTTCCACTGACAGAGCACATTGTGTCCAGTGTTATTGACATTATTTGTAGGGCTAAGTGTTTTTTAAGCCCATTAATTTGAGGGTCCATAGAGCTCACTTTGAAAGTCGCTGATATAGACTCTAAGTAAAGGTTGGGCCAGTTATACTAATTATATGTCCGTAACACTATATGGCCAAAAGTTTGTGGACACCTGTGCACCCATGGATTTTGTGGGCTTTCCACAAACTATTGCCATGAAGTTGGAAGCACACAACTCTCTAGAATGTCTTTGTATGCTGTAGTATAAAAATTTCCCTTCGCTTGACCTAAGATACCCAAACCTATTCTAGCATGACAGTGCTCCTGTGCACAAACTGACCTCCATGGAGACATGGCTTGTCAAGGTTGGAGTGGAAGAATTTGAGGGTCCTGCACTGATCCCTGACCTCAACCCACTGGATCCGCTGGAACACCGATTACACCCCAGGCCTTCTCTTCCAGCATCATTGCCTGACCTCAATAACACTCTTGTGGCTGAATGAACACAGATCCCCACAGCCACACTCCAAAATCTAGTGAAAAGCCTTCCCAGAAGAGTATAGGTTATTATAACAGACAAGAGAGACTAAATCTGGAATTAGGATGTTAAAAAAAACCATATATTTGGTCAGGTGTCCAAGTTTTTGGTTATGTGTATATTATAAATGCATGGAGTGGCCCAGTTCTCTTAACTCCTTTGCTTTAATTATTGCAGAAGGAGAAAAAAGAGGCTGAATAATATGATTAAAACTGTATTTTGGTGTCGTAGTAAAGCACCGTAGTCACTTGTGTAAACTTTCCCATTCCTGCAGAATAAGTTGGAAGGCACAGTGTGGTCCGAAGTTGATGACAGCAAGGTTTTCAAAATCTTAGACCTGGAAGACATTGAGAAGACCTTCTCAGCATACCAGAGGCAACAGGTTACTAAAAAGAGGACTGTCTTTCCATCTGTCTCTTTCATTCAGGACAAAATGAGAAAAGCATTTACAGTCACTCATGCATGAGTATGTGATTTTAATGCTCGGCTGGTTTGTTGCTGTGCGCTAGCCAACAACGTATTATAGAGTATGGAGTTATAGTTCTCCGTTTACAATGGAGCTTAGTCTTCATGATGTCATCAGGCAAAACAGAAAGAAATTTTCTTAATGAAAAACATGCTCTGGTAGCTGACTTCTGCTAAGCTAATTTGCTTTGGAAAAATTTGGACATGCAAACCAAACCTAGGGCACCCGTTTATTTCGTTATGCTGTATGCTTTATTTCTTTATTGATTTTTTTTTATGAATGAGCTACATTATACATGACTTTGATCAGTTGTCTATTAATAACTAATGCAAATCCATGTGCTGTTTGCTGTTTTCGGAACTGTGCCCTATTCACTACATAGTGCAATTTAAGGTCCAACAACTGCTGTTTGGTCCGTTTTGCACACACCTTCAACATTGAGCAACACAGCGACCTAATATTTGTATGTCCCTTAAGCCTTCCAACAAGCAGAATTAACAGATTAATTATTTTGTAAAGTGATTTCTTTATGATAGCCACATCCTGCTTGTTACGTATTGTTCTTGACTGCTTACGCAGTGTGATGAGTACGTCATACGTGCAATGTGTGTAAATGTATTCTGTTCCCCATAATTGCATTGTACGCAGTGCTTCTGATTTTCTAATGTAGGGAATAGTGACTTGGGTACTATTTCGAACACAGCAACGGTCTAGCATGTTTAAAAAAGAATCGAATTAAGTTTCATTTACCTATTATGTTCACTTGCACTGTAATTGCGTGTGATTCATAGATGAGATGATAAATGTTAAAATGAGGTATTTATAAAAGAAATGCATGAAGCTGACTGTGAATCCCATCATGCACTTCTGCTTTTGAGCATCCCCTCAATCATCATCAATCACAGCTCTTCTGCTAATCAGTTTTTATTTGGCTTAATTCACAAATTCACCGCTCTTTCTAACGTGTGCTGCATCTACTTTGCTTCTTGCTTGCGTTTTAGGACTTCTTTATGGTCAATAACACCAAACAGGTAGGTGCTACTCCAAAGAAATCAATTTATTTTGTTTAAATGTTACTTGATCAGTGCTTGATATGCTGCTAATAGCATACATTATTGCGTACATTAACATCCATTTCTCAGCATCTAAAGTTGAATAGCACTGTTGTTGTTGTGCAAAGTGTTGTGTGTGTTATGGAAAAAGTCTAATATGTTAATCATTATTGCAGAAAGAGGCTGAGGACGACACTCTGAGCTCAAAAAAGGTCAAAGAGCTCTCTGTCATAGATGGTCGACGGGCACAAAACTGCAACATCCTGCTCTCACGGTGAGTGACGATTTTAGCCTTGGCTATGAGTTCAACATATGATTCAATGGAACCTTCTGGCTTCCAGACATGAGGTCATATCCTGTATGTAAAACTTACAGTTGATTTGTCTGTTTTATGGTTCCATGGAAACACCTTGCCTCTGCTGTTATTTCCTGCTGAAGAAAGACTCATTTACCAGTTCCTTTACTGATACGAGTGTTTTCCTTAAATTCTTTATCGTGCAGTTTAACTGTTTATACAAAAAACATTAGTGGGACACTTACCTCTGTATTTATATTTTTGCCACTTTGTTCACACAGAGACATCAGTTTCTGCAAAGAGTGATATTTGAGCTTGTGATCACAAGGACTATCCTATGTGGTTTCATATCAAAAAAATTTTAAGTTTCATAAATTGGTGCACACACACACACATGTCTGTATATACAGGGTGTTTCAAAAGGATGTACCAAATTTCAAAGCAGTTATACATTTCATGATGATAATGTTACAATTACGCTTTTCAAAGTGTCTTCCACTGAGGTTCACCGCTGCCATGATTCTGTTTTTGACATCATCCAGATTAGTCACTAGTGGTGGCACAAAAACATATCCTCAGAAGAAAAAGTCTAATGTAAGTGTAAAGTCTGGGGATCTTGGGGGCCAAGAGTTTAGCCCCAAGTTTTTGGGGGTCCCTATCCAATGTTAATCATCTGAAACTCTATTCCCCGCCCTTTCAAGTGCTAAGAGTTTCATTCATTGGCGGTTCATGGATGCAGAGATACAGTGATTTCAATTCACCGGACAAAAAATTAGTCACTTGTGACTGAAACGTACCTAATAGCAGGCAATACCTCCCTGAGCATATATAACGGCTGTGAGTCTATTTGGCATGGACTGGACAAGTTTCTGGATGTAGGCGACATCAACGTTCAGCCACTCCTGCATCAAATAATTTTGTAGTTTGGCCAGATTTCATGGATGCCTTCCTTGGCATCTCACTTCTTGTTCCAAGTAGTCCCAATGTGGGGATTTTGCAGGTCAGTCCAGAAGAGTGAATGCTCCTGAATGTTCATCATGCCAGTCAGCCACATTTGCAGTCCTGTGAACGTGAGAATTGTCATCTTGGAATACAGGGATAGGAATGTTATGTTCCTTGGTAAGATGATGAGCAAAAGGCAAAACCTAGTTGTCCAGCAGCTCATTGTAGGCATTATGGTTCAAATGTACTGTCACCTCAACCAAAGGACCCATTTCCACATACTTAAAACACCCCCAGAACATCATAGAGCCTCCTCCAGCTTGAACCACACCGAATGCTGAGGTCTATGATGAACACGATGCCTAGCATCGCTCACATACAGGCAGAAACGAGATGCATATGACCAGATAACATGTTTCCAGTCATGAACAGCCCAATTTAATAGAAGACCTTTAACAGCTGTTGTAAAACTGAAAAAGGCAAAAAGGTTCATATATGTACCGGAGCTCAGCACTACCTTTTGATTTCATTTGTGATTGTAAGTAGGCCTCATCAAACAACATGGATGAACCGTGTGAAGGTGTAGCCCATTCATTTAACTTCTTTTATTAGAATTTCAGAGCATATTTAGATTATTCATAGTTTGCCTCCACCCTTTGTTGCATTTATATAGGTGTGACTGGCTGATGTGAATGAGTGAACTCGCATGCTTGTTTCATTCAAAGTTCTAAACTTTTATAGAGTTGCCTCAGAGTGACTTACATTTTGGCAAAGTGTAACTGTAAGTGTAACTACTAAATGATTCAACTTTCTCAGCGTAAGAGTACAGGTCTGGGATTACTTTCTCCCCTTTATGCTCAATTATGGATACTTGGACATGTTGCATCAGCACTGTAAGTGGTTAAACACATTATAATCATTCATTATTTTTCAAAGCAAGAAAAAATTGGTTGTCACTCAGAAGTGGCTTGTGGTGTGAGAAACTAAAGCCATGAAAGTGTAAGAGTTGGCTGCCCTCAGATTTACGAAGGCCCACTAATTGAATGTGGTTTGGCCTTATCAAGAAGTAGGAGGTTTATTGTCATGAGTGTGTTTAAATATTTCTGAATCAAATCAGATGAAACAAACCAAAATGCCACTTAGCATTTCCAGTCAGCTTTTTTTGGGGAGAACAGGATTCCACATCAAGGAACGGTTTTACACAAACGGGATGCATTGATTAGACTGTACCAGTAGAAAGTAGGAATACGGAGTATACGTGTACACATGGTTGTGCTGTTAAACTGCACCTCACCATTGGGAGAGCAGATGAATGAGGATGTGTAGTAGACATTACTGTTTATTGCGTTTAATGAAAGTCTGCTTAAAGAAAATATCACCATGCCAATGATTAGGTAAAGAACAGTACTATTGTTACTCTGTTTATTAGTAGACTTGGATTATGTGGAACATCTGCCATACAAATTGCTGTGAATTAGTGGTTACTATGGCAAAAAAAAATATGAGTAAAGAAAAAAATAGGCATGTCAGAGTGTGCTACCTCAACTTTCATTAATTACTACATTAGAAATGTATTAGTGGCTGTGTTTCTCAGGACAAATAAACAACATGCTTACATTTTTGACTCTCCATTCTGTAATCAGATCAGTATTTAACAAGAGTAGCTGAATCCACTGTGTGTTGTCACAGAGATCACACTTTCTACAGAGACTTGAACAGTTTAAGCCATTTGTTATTCCTCAAGTGTCATTCATAGTGTCTGTGTAGTTAAAGTGAAAGGATCTTATTAAGGAAATAGGCACCAGAGGAAGATGAATAGTGCTCACAGTTGAATGAAATTTATTAGGAAAATGCCTTCCAGATGAGGTCTCGGTTACGAATGTTTATTGAACCTTTGACTTAAGTGCACAAAGCATGAACAAAATACGGATGAATAGTTTGTAATGGCAACATGGTTTCATGCCATGTGGATTTGTGTGTGCACATGCTTCATCAGATTTCATCAGATCACCGTAACTTATAAGGTGCCTTGAATATTGTCAGATATATCATCGATATCTTTAGATTAGAATTCCTTTGAGGTAACAGTGACTTGATGGAAGTGAAATAAATGTGAGCATGCACCCCCAATACATAATATGCTGTAATATGTTATTTATCTAGAAAAGCACATCTCAAAGTGGTATAACAGGAATACAACGGAGCAGTCAGCCAACACTAACGTATTCTTATTCATTAAAGAATAAACAAAATGTTTTGTTCATTTATATACTTTTCTCTTGAAGTTAATAAGACAAAAACAGCCCAGTCCCTGTGAATTAACGGTTACTAAATAAATAGTAAATGCTTTAATATAAGCCTGTGACTTCCCTTGCAGCCGGAACTACTGTCAAGGCTACTGTTATAGCAAATTAATACCTTCTGACCAGTTACATTTGAGAATTCAATAGCACTATGGTAAAAAGTGTGGTCTGGAGATTTTCCACACCCTGTTGGTGGTTCCCCACTTTCCTCTTTCTCTGTCTCTGGCAGAGGAACTGAGAGTGCTCTCCAATCCAGATCTCAGGCCTGTCAAACACCTGTTGTGTTTGGCATGTTCACACATGAAGCTAACCCAATAACAGCAGCCCTCCTTACGCTGACTGTGAGTAATGTGTAGTCTTGCAGGACTGCCTGTGCTGATATACTTCCCTCTATACTGTTGTGATAGCATGGAGCTGTTTCATCATATCATGTTACTTTAACAAGAATCATTAAGGTTCAATGGAAGTAGTTAAAATAAAGGCCACATCTTCTGACTTTAAGAACAATAGTACCGTTGCTCCACAGGTTTAAGCCAGTCATTGTGTCCAGTCATTGTGGTTAATAGGCAGAATCAAGTGAGAGTCCTGATGCAATACAGATGCCAAATCAGAATTATAAACATTGATTCATTATATGTGACATGAATTCACCTGAGGGGAAATTCGAAACCTTTTTACCTCAGTTCTTTTGCTCCAAACATGAAATGAAAATTGTTCTGGGAATTGAGGTTGTGGTGGGAATAAATACTCCTGGGTAACAGCGATAAAGAACATACATCACTGCATTATGCCAGTGGGGCATGTGATGGTTTTAGACAACTCTAAACAGCAGAAATTGAGTTGTCTAGACACAAATCTGTACTTAATACACGGAGACTTACTTGGCTTTATTATGAGTTCACTATCAGTGATTGATTCACGTCTGGCTGGTTTCTGTTTCCTGTCATATTATTCAGCTTGAAACTCTCCAATGAGGAAATGAAGAGGGCTATCATGACTATGGATGAACAGGAAGATCTGCCTAAGGATATGCTGGAGCAGGTATGCACCATGGAAAATTTGAATTGTTAAAAAAGAATTAAGGCAATGTCTTGGTTCCTTTCTTTGTTTAAGTAGAGACCTCTTGCGGAAACAATTTCATACTACTTTATTAAATATGAATTACACAATTGGTTACAGAGTTGGATAACTCACTCTAGACCTTATAGTGCTTCTAAGGAGAAGTGTGCATGATGCCGCAGAGAGTGCTGCTTTTGTATGGTCGGGGTGACGGTTCACTCATTTTGGAGGCTTTCTGTACTGCAGATGTTGAAGTTTATCCCAGAAAAGAGTGATGTGGATCTGCTGGAGGAACACAAACATGAACTGGACCGGATGGCTAAGGCGGATCGTTTTCTCTACGAGATGAGCAGGTGGGAAAGTTGACTATTTACCATGGTACAGTGATTTGGCCATTAGCATTGGACTGTAAAGACTGATGCAGTATTGACTCATACCATGTAATGATGTTAATGATTGACTATTAAAACTGATTACTGACTCACAGAACTAGCAATAACACGCATGCTCAGTTTGCACTGCTTTTTCACTTCGTCCGGCTAGATAGCATTCTGAGAAGTCTCTGTTTTGGTCATCTGAGTTCAAATATGTTTTTGACTGGATCCTTAAAGCTCAGGCTGAGTTGATGAACTCTTGCTCGCCACTTCATCATGTCCTCTCCTGAGAGCCAATATACCAATGGAAATGAGGCACAGTGGAACTCAGTACATCAAGTTCAAGTTCAAGTTCAAGTATACTTTATTGTCAAAAATCTATGTAACAAGGTTAACACAGAAGTTTGAAATT
>JAOVVH010000041.1:1525954-1552930 GCA_028566435.1 Scorpiodoras heckelii
ACAAAGTATGTAGAGAAACAGATGGACTACAGTCTGTAATTGTAGAACTACAAAGTGCAGCTATATGGTAAGTGGAAGTGAGAAAATGGACAATGAGTGCAGAGAAAAGGAGGTGGTCATAAGGTTATGCCTGATCGGTGTATTAAATGATATTTGCTGAATATATTTTTGACATGTAAATGATTGCATACTTCTGCTCTCTTTCTTCTTATTTTTATTTTTATTTTTTACAGAATAAACCATTACCAGCAGAGATTACAGTCTCTGTACTTCAAGAAGAAGTTTGCTGAGAGAATTGCAGAAATAAAGCCCAAAGTTGAAGGTGTGTGCTCTTCTCTTCATGCTCATATTTGGATGCATTTTATGCTTCTATTTATAATAGAGATTGCTCATCACTTGGCTCAGTTGTGTGTCTGTACGATATGCTAACACAATTATTATACAGTATTACTACTTAATCACAAGGATTTTAGAGGATGTATCTAAATGATTTGAGGTCTTCATGATCAATCATTAAATAAATTTTATGGTTCCTTATAAAAGTTTGTAGTTTTAAACACACATTTATGGTCAATTAGTGGCTTTATATAATCAATTCACTGGACCATCATATTTTTTTTTATGAAAGAAAGATTCATTTAAAGGTCATTGTAGATCACAAAATCTAATGTGCTAGTATAGAACACTACTTTATTAATTTTCATAGTTATAGCTGGTAGAAACCTGTTGTAATATGTTATTAATTCTCTACTAACCACTTACCTGTATGATGGATGTTCCACATACAGCGATTAAAAACTTGTATAATTGTTGATAATGTGATGGATTCGGACAGAAGGAGATGTTTAGCATTTTATAGAAAAAAGACCTCACTGTAAGTACTAAAAGTTTTTGTTAAAAATTTAAGGAGAGTCTTCATGAGAGGTCTTTTTGTTGTTTTTTTTTTTTACATTTCTTTGTTCTTATAAACTTACAAAAAATGAGGCTGTTGAGGGAAGACTAACTTGTTTCATGGCTGTTCCACTATATTAAATGCAACTATTAACGGGCAAAATGTGTGACATGCCATTCTTCAGTACATTAAAAAAGTTAATGTAGATTAATTGTTGTGGTATAACAGGAAAAACTTTTCAGACATTTTTTGCACCACATCACATCACATCATTATTGATTATTTTCCTATAAAAGCACACCCAATTTTGTCTTATTTGTTGCCTGACATATTTCAGGAAAAGTCCCATTTGCTTTTTTTTTTTAACTGTCTAAACATCAAATGTTGTAACTGTTGCAACTGACTGAAAACCAGTCCAGTGTACTGAACGAGTGTTTTGTTCTCCAGCTTTAATAAAAGCCTCTAAAGAGGTGCTGCAAAGCCGCAAACTTAAGCAGCTCCTCGAGGTTGTTCTGGCATTCGGAAACTACATGAACAAAGGTCAGAGAGGAAATGCTTATGGTTTTAAAATGTCCTCCCTCAACAAGATCGCTGATACGAAATCTAGCATTGACAAGTAAGAGACCTATTTTCTCAGATGGATGTAATGTGTTTTAATTTATCCACATATTCAGCATTTGCTTGTAATTGTGATATTCTGAAGGTCCTTCTGTCCATGTTTTCTAGGAACATCACTCTTTTACATTACCTGATCACCATCCTAGAGAAGAAGTACCCAAAAGTCATGCAGGTCCAAGAGGACCTCCAGAGCGTCCCAGAAGCCGCTAAAGTCAAGTAGGTGTAGAGGCAGATGGGTTAGTGTGCCAAGCTGAGATTTATAACTCCTGTATAATAAATGGATTTCGGAAATGGTTTTCTATGGTCTTGTTGCCTTCCTGTTGCAGGCTCAAATCTACCCAGTGCTCAGATATGCAGAGTGAAACAAATTTATGTCGTGAGGAAATGAGGCCCTGGCCTGGGCTTGCGAAGGCGCTGAAATGTGGAAGTGCTCTCAAGAGAGGTTTAGCAGTACCGGAGTAATGCAAAGTCACGGCCACCAGGGCAGTCAGAGAACAAAAAGGCTTCCTGGTCAAAAACACTATGGGTTGAACAGGGATTAAGACCAAATCCTAGCTATTGGACATATTACCCGTATGTGTGAGAAGTTGAATTGTGTCCAGAAAACTGTGAAAATCCCCATTTGTGCAGCTGTCTTAACTCTTTTGGACTTCATGCTTCAGTGCGACTGTGCTCTCAGCGTAGATTAAATCAAACCAAGTGTGCAAAAAACCTATTCGGTCATCATTAGAGCTTGAAACCATGGAGCCAGGGTGACTAATGTGATAACGCATGCTTCTCGAGTGAAGTGGTCACAAGACTGCCTACGCTTGCTCTCATTTCAGAAACTGGAGAAAGAGCGCAGGTCATTCAGTGCCTCTCTGTATCAGTTTACTCCAGGCAGAGTGGCCATTGTTCAGGAGATGATGACACTGTTCTCACAGACTCGCCTCAGTCTGGGTTCTAAGTGACTCTCATTGCCTCATTCAAATGTGTCTCCCTTTCTACTAAGATCCCTGAAGCATGCATACTCAATGTGCTGATTAGCAGATGTGTGAATGTAAGTGTATATCTGCAGGAGGCGTTTGCAGTTTTGCATTTGTGTGGGATTCTTTGTATTACACTAAAGGTAATTTATAATTACACTGCAAGAGGAAAGTCACCAGTGATCTGGTCCTGTGGTCACTCGTTTAGCTCTTAAAGCCAGCAATATATTTCAAGCTACAAGAAAATGGGAAAAGAAAAAACCACGACCAGACGAGCCTTGTTTTGCTCAACTGCCAAACATTGCACTGCTCAGTGGATATAATGACAGCAGGCCTGATTACTGTTGTAGAAAAATTAATTACAATACTATTTCAAGCAAGAACACATTTGAAATGACACAACTTTAATGTTGTTACCTCTCGTCTCAGTCAGCACGGGAGGTTTATGACCTCGTCAGATACCCAGCTAGTGCATGCACATTTCAGCAAGGTGAGTCAGGCCACTCATTCAGGACTAAATAAGAAAAGCCACTGTCATTGTAGACAAAAACCTAAATGTGCTTCTAGGGCTGGCTGCACCTATAGGGGAAGAGAATGGATTTACGGTAATGGGGAAAAAAAGATCAGAGTAAAAGGTTGATAAGTTTACATTTTTAAATCGAATCTAATTGTAATTTTAATAATAAGAATAATAAAAAAGAGAAAAATTATTATTATTATTATTATTAAATATTAATAATAAAAGATGCTCATACAAAATGGTAGTTTTGTATATGCATTTTGTATTGTGGAATAAAAGAGAAAAAAAAAAATTTTTTTGGGCTGCATCACACCACATCGTCTTATTTTCCTATTAAAGCACAAGAGTTCAAGAATAAAAAGCTCAGCAACTTTACATAAATATGATGCTTAGTGCCTGACGTCTTTTATTTGAATAGAGTATAAAATATTCAAAATAAATAATAATAAATATAATTACAAAATAATATTGTAATCATAATGGTGTCCACAATTTTCCCTGGCTGCAAATATTTTAAACCCCCTGGTATAAAACAAATCATTGTGGTACCAAATTGACTTTTATTTACTTTGTATATTCGTATAGACCCAGAAATCAAATGCCGCTTCCGGTAACATCATGCATCCCTCTTCTTTGGTTTTTTTTTTTTACACTTACAGTATGACTGAGTTGGAAAAGGAGATCAACAACCTGCGCAGTGGCTTGAAGAATGTGGAAAGTGTAAGTACTGATAAGTTGTACTACTACTAGACGTCGGTCCACATCTGTTTCTTGGATCCTATATCCTGTTTGCTTGCCCGTAAACATGTTTAAGTACATATCTCTGATCTGCTTATCTTGTACAGGAGCTAGAATTCCAGAAAAAGCGTCCACAGGAGCTGGGAGATAAGTTCGTGTCTGTGGTCAGCCAGTTTGTCACCCTCGCTAGTTTCAGCTTTTCTGATGTAGAAGACTCCCTTAATGAAGCCAAGGAACTGGTGAGTGTGTGTGGGTGTGTGTATGTGTGTGGTGGTGAGTGAGAGGTGATGCAGAGCTCCGTGTGCTTCCTTCAGAGGCCAGCTGTAGAAACAGGCTGCACTTCTGCCTGCTGAGTGCAGGAGCTGACCTCTGACCTCTTGCTGTGAGCACTTCCTATGGAATGACCCTGGCACTCTTCTCAGCCCCTGGAGGCTGTCCAGGACACAGAAACCTAACAGGACACACAACTTGATTTGAGTGCTACATCTGTGCTGAAGGAAGTAATAATATGCAGTTAGTAATCCTCAGACACGGCAGGTTTAAAAGACAGTTGCTTATGTGTATAACCCCAGAATGCAAAATCATCTCAAAATGGTGGAAAAAATGGGGAAAAAAAGTCTAATGGTCAGTCGTCAGTAATTCTATTTCTTCTAGCAGTGTCACTACAAAGCAAGTAATTTAAACAGATTTTCCTGACAATAGTCAGGTGATGGCACCAACAGTATCCCCAATCATGTCCTTTTAAACCATTACAATAATCTAAGTAGAATAATAAATTGTTTAATGTTCAAGAACAGTGGTCTAGAAACATCTGTATACTGTTCCAGTCATTAAAAATGGCACGTCTTTGAAAATACATAAAGATGCATTTTGATGAATCTGCTCCACCCCTAACTTCTAGGCACCTAGCTAACTTGTAGCAGACTGTTCTGCATGCGTAGACATGTGGAATTTCATATTAGAATATGTCATCATATTTGATTTATTTCTTTATAGTCCAACCTGCCAAAAACTATTTTGTTCATCACTAAACATAAGCAGGTGAGCTACTGACTAGATATCGGCTAGTAAGTGAGTACACATTTATCACAAGGGTCCTTGTGAGTGGGATTTCAGAGTCATCACTTTAGTCTTTTGTTTAAGGGCACTTTAATTTATTTTGGCTACCAAGCAGCAGAGAACATATGAAGTACCAGAAAAACTGCCACACCAACGATGAACATCATTGGTTGCGTCTGCCAGGGCGTATGTAAAGAGTTAGACATCTATGGAAGCTTCTAGAGCTGTTTCTGCCATGAGAAGGAAAATCACAATTTTGCGATTTAATAGTTGGAACGCGTGAGATGGGTCAAAGTTTGGATTTTCATGTATGAGCATTTCAAGGGTGTAGCGTGATTACAAGAATTCTGGCAAAACCTCGAACTTATGACAGCAGTGTGGCCGTAAAAAGACTCTGGGTGAACGTGACCAGCCTCGGCTTGAAAGAATCGTTTCACGTGATAGACGTGCAACACTGCCTCACGTAACTCGGAATTCAATGCTGGGGCTTCAACACACATCACCGTAAGGACTGTGGCAACATTCCCTTCAAGATCCCATGGGGGACCTACCAAGTATTAACTGTATACCAGTTTATCTGGTACTTCAGTTTTAATTCATTGTTATGTATGTCTTCAGTTGGATGCACACACAGTTGCTCTGAGGTTATTGATGCTAACAAGTCATTCTTGAACTTTAATTTAGTAACTTTTATGGCTACAGATTGCATAATGTCCACTTTTTGGATCCAAAGATGGACAGTTTAAGAACTGATACTCAGTTTAATTTAAAACTCTCCTAAGTGTCTGGACATTCCTACTAACTTCCTCCTAAGACTTGTATAATGGAGGCAGTTCCCAGTCTTTTACTGTATGTACCTGGGCCTCCATTTTACTGAAAGTGATATTAAGATAGCAGTTCACGAGGGAGGGAATGAAATAAAACCACGTGATATTCTCTGGCTCAGACTCGTGCTGCTTTAGAGAAAGTTAGGCCCATATGGCTGCGATAAAGGCACATCAAAGGTGTTGTGGGAAGGCTTGGCCTCCGCCCCTGTGGAGAGGCAGCAGGAGGGTACGCTGGTGCCATGACAGTGTCCCTGTCTCCCTTTCCTCATGCTTTCCCCTGGGTTTTTTATGCCACTGGAAAAATTGAGCTTAACAAGACTACCGGTACATGAAAACCAGCTGTGAGTGACAAGATTAATTTACCACATGTACATTAGACCCCTGCTGAGTCTTTCTCTATTCTGTCAACTCCAATTTATTTTGTTTTTCTCCTGTTTTACATGCCCTATATTTTCTAGTGTCACTTGTTTAGGGCATTAAATTAACAAACATTCTTTTACTTAAATGAATCTGGACTTGTCATGACGTATTGAACAAATAATTGTTGAGGGTTCTTGCCATTAAACTCCTTTTGTTCTAAGAGTCTAAATATATCAGTGATCAGTGATCCATAGAGCCTCGTCTTGTTTTCATGTTCTACAGTTCGATAAAGCAGTGAAGCACTTTGGTGAAGATGCTGGGAAGATGCAACCGGACGAGTTCTTTGGCATCTTCGACCAGTTCCTGCAAGCCTTCACAGAGGCTCGGCAGGAGAATGAGAACATTCGGCGACGCAAAGAGGAAGAGGAGCGCCGAGCGCGCATGGAAGCACAGGTGAGCACCTCGTCCTGCCCATGTTCAGACCAAGGTTTCAAGAATATGAAACCTGGAATAGTAAAGTCATATGCGGCTTATGAGATCAGAATTAAAATTGGTATCATGGTAATTAGTATCATGCCAGTTATAAGCTTTCTTACCTATTGTGTTCACTGGCAAAGCTGTTACAGGAAAAGCCAGTGACTGTACAGAAAACTGTTTCCTTATACCATGTTTTTTTTTTTTTTTACTATGGTAATTACTGAGGTCTACCATGTCATTCTTTTATGCAACTAAAAGGGCTGTATGCTCCCTGAAAAACCTGTTTTAAAATCTGTTTTAATCAAGCTCTTCTCTTGTCCTCCTCTTGCAGCTAAAGGAGCAGCGGGAGAAAGAAAGAAAAGCCCGGAAGGCCAAAGAGACCGGAGAGGACAACGGGGGCGAGTTTGATGACCTGGTGTCAGCGCTGCGCTCCGGCGAGGTATTCGATAAGGACCTGTCCAAGATGAAGCGGAACCGCAAACGCATCAACAGCCAAACCACTGACACGGGCAGAGAGCGTCCCATCACTAAACTCAACTTCTGAGATATGCTTAACCTTTTCACCTAAGGCCCATTTCTTCATCTGTGTTAATCCAGAAGTGTTCTGTTCCTTCACTGGACAATACTGACTCATGGTGGGGGATTCTTGGAGAGCAATCATTTGCAACACATCTTTAAAAAGCATATGCAAAGAGGAATTATCGGCCTATGGTTTGCCCCTTCTGACTCTGAGGACTGAAATGGGGTACTGGTTATAAAGTAGAAAGATAAGTTTATGAATTCAAAGGCTGCCAAGATGTTCTTACTTAGAGGTTTTCACCTTGGTGCTGGTGCACCAAGATTATAGACTTGCAAGACAAGAAACAATTGTTAGTCAAATCTGGATTTGACCCAGGAAGAACACAAAGCATGGGTACTATGATCTTTGGTTTTTCACTGCGAGAACATTCACATTATTCACAAGGAGACCAACCGCACATGAACTTTGACATATTCACAAGGAGACCAACGTCACATCTTTACAAAAAAAAAGTTGCTCATTGGCTCATTCTTGAAATTGAGGCATGGCATGCAGGATAGAACTTGTCTATGTGTCTGGACCTGTTATCTGGAGATTAAGCCTAGTACTTACACTTAAAAAAGACCTCCAGTGGTGAATCCACTGGCAATGTAATCTGCTCCAAGATAAAACTTAATCTCCGTACAGAAAACAGACATGAAGAGTTCAACACTAAACAGCTAAATGGCAATGCTCTTTTTTTCCTTTTGTTTTTAAGGACCATTTTTATATAGTAAGCTTTTATTGAATATTAATAGTAACCAGGGTTATGGGTTGTTTATTACATCATTATAGAGAATTGCATTGGATATCAGACACAGGCTGGCTGAAGATCATTTTTAAAGATAAGTTTTAGATAAGGACTTGGCCCAGGCCCACGTCGTTTCAAACACTGTGGATGCTCCTTTGTGCAGATTCTATGCATTTATGTTGTTAAATCTTTGGTCAGACACTTCGCAGACTGTCATGTGAAACCTGTAGACTTATTTAAAAAGAAACATAACTTACCAGTAAGTAAATCAGTGCAAGAGACTCTCCCTCAACTTCTCCTCACTGGATATATTCCAGTATTTTTATCCACAGTGTATGTTGTGACAGTGTGATATGCCTACATTGAACATTTGTAATTTAAAAAAGCCTTGTAAGATGGAGGTTAAAGGAGAATAAATTGGAAAAAAATATGTAATGCTTTCTGTTGTGAGCTTTAATGTTTTATTTTTTAAGATGGACATCACACTAGATCTTATTTAAATGCTAAACAGTGTGCAATTAAACATCACTTCTGAACAATAAAATCCAACTAGTATGAAGTTTTAACCTTTGGCTTGACTAATTCTTGGTAAATATCACAACCTAGTGGTCAACAAATGGAGCTGCTGAAAAGAGAACAAACTCTGATTATTCATTTTACACACTTCAGTAAATAAACTATCAAATGCTGAAGACGAAAATCCTTTAAAACTGGCAAAAATGTGTTTACATAGGAAACTAAACATGACATGATGAAACCTGTGCTTGTCATGTTACTGAAAACGAACACAGTACAAATTCCTCTATAATGAAGACTCCTGTGGCAGAAAACTTGCTGATATATGAGATTCCTTCTGTATTAAATAAATGTCTCCACAAACAGGGAAACAATGGATACAGGAACTAATTAAGACAGCAAAATTATTAAATGTGTAATGAGTTGGCAAGCCATGTTCTGTGCACGTGGTTTGTTACTAAACGTAACCATAATTTTCCGACAAAGGAAATATGAAACAGAGCAGGAGCATGTGCATCCCAGCAGTTACAATCTCTAATGAAACATGGAAATGTGCTGCCATGATAATAAAAGGACACTTTTTCAAACTTATTCCAGCTTGTTAGATCTCTGTTTCAGCATTTCAACAGACTCATTGGAGGAGGAAGCCATTCTTCAGGGTATCCTCGTTCTCCAGAGTGAAACTGGCCACGCCACTGTAATACGCATGACCTGCAACCTCCACCACCACTGCACTGAACTCCCCACACGTGGTCTCCTTTAAACACAGATGATTCAGTTAGTTAGTAAGGGTGTCTATACGAAAGGTCATACAGTGGTTGCACATCTAAACAAAATCCCCTCATTTATTCAGCATTGGGTTAGGATTATTTGGGTTAACCAGGGGTGCTGTACTGGGGGACTACAATCTTGTGGGATTATTGATTTCCCACTTCAGATTGAGCTCAATAATGTCACTGAAACAATCAGGATTTTATACCTAGAAGACTTTTACCACTCTAAGTGGCAGAAATGTTACATTTTTGGGATGTTTGTCTGTTTGAGATTCACGATGCATCATGAATGGTGGTGGAATGTTTAGTTTTGTAGTACTTGAATCCAGTCTTGGTCTCAAAATCACATTTTCACTTAATCAGTCTTGTCTCTTCTACTTAATCTTGAATAGGCCTCGAACTAGAGCGGCATGGGTTTTTTTTCCCCAGCACAGTGACCATGATAAAGGTTTCCATTTTTCACACACACTAAATAATTATTTATTGTTATAAAAAAAAAACAATAAAATTAATCAAACAATTCACATTGTAATCAGCATTGTTGGCAATGTTTTAGGCCTTCATCAAGCCTCCTCCAAAGAATTGGTCTTGACTCAATCTTGATTGCCCCAAAATCCCAAAGTTTTTGTCTTGACATACACAGAAGTACCAGAAAAACTGGTACACCAGTTAATACTTGGTAGGTCCCCCATGGCCTCTTGGAGGGAACATTGCACAGTCCTCAAGCTGATGCTTGTCGAGGCCCTAGAATTGAATTCCGATGTTACTTGAGGCAGTGTTGCACGTCTATCGTGTGAAACGATTCTTGCCAGCCGACGCTGGTCACGTTCACCCAGAGTCTTTTTACGGCCACCCTGCTGTCGTAAGTTTGAGGTTTTGCTGTAATTCTTGTAGTCACGCTACACCCTTGAAATGCTTATACGTGAAAATCCAAACTTTGCTTCTACCTCTGAAATGCGCCAACTATTAAACAGCGTTGAAAATTGCAAAATCATGATAACTTGCCATTCTCATGGCAGAAACAGCTGTAGAAGCTTCCATAGATGTCTATCACTTTATATACGCACTTGCAGACACAACCAATGACATGTATAGGTGGCGTTGCTATGTATTTTGAATAGGCTCCAAACCAGTTTTTCTGGTACTTAAGTGGAGCTGACCGTTTAAGATCTTGGTCTTGACTCATACTCAATATAGGTCGTCTCATCCCCATCACTAGGGTTGTTTGTAGAATTTACTTGGAATGATCATTGTAAGATTGTAAGATTGCAGATCAACTGATTAGTCTCTGGAATTGATCCAAACAAGATCAAGGTCAGAGCAAGGTCACATGTCTAAAATAGTTTTCATTCAATAGCTTATGTTTGAAATATATTTTAAAGTGATTTCAGGTATACAAATTAATAACAAGAAGGACTAGACAGCTTAGTGGCAGAGGCTTCCTTATCAATGAGTTCTACTTGTTTAAATTAGTTGGATTACTGTATAAATATTTTGCTTTTCATACCTGCACTGCCTTGCCTGTAAATATAGCTCCTGTGATTCCACTCCTGAAGCTCCTGGTCTTGTGCAGCTGGATCAGACCTTTATGGTACTGCAGAGCAATGCGAGCAGTCACACCTGAACCAGTGGGGCTCCTGTCCACCTAAAACCAACCAAAACACTAATTTTTTGGGTGTTTTTTACAGAAATGCTGCAATGGAATCTTTGCAAGAGTTAGAAGATCTAATATCTCATATATAGATGTGACAATGGAAGATTGGAGTCTCACCTGGGCATCGGCAAACACACACACATTGGCTGTAGGCTCATCAGAGAAATCATCTTTACCGTCCGTCAGGATGGTGCCGTATAGGAAAGCCAGATCTTCACTAACAGGATGGTGGAGCTTCACCTGTCATAATAACGGAAACCAAAGCACCAATTTCTCTCAGGATAATCTGTGTTTAATGCAAATGTATGTATCTGGTGTTTGTGCTGTACCTGAGATTTGACTGCATTAGTTACAGCAGTGGCTGCATCCACCAAATCTCTGGTTCTGGACTTACTGACATCCAGTCCAAATATTTCAGCATTCACAAAAGCATAGAGAGCTCCTCCATAGCTTATGTCCACTGTGATTTCACCATATCCCGGAACAGTGACTTTCACATCTGTAAATGATGATATGGTCACATTTGAAATGTTACATCCCTCAAAAATGGCTGATAAAATGTATATAATAAAAGCCTTCTTCCATCCCAAGCCTAATAGAAGATGTCACCTGTGGCGAAAGCAAAAGCTGGGACGCTGTGGAACCTCACTGCTCCTGTTTTACCATTACTGTACTCCACAAAAGCCTTCACCAGGCCGCATGGACAGTGGATCTTTATTTGGGTCTCCGGAGAAGTCGGAGTCTTTACCAGACCGTAGTCTACAGCAAACCGGCCGAGAGCAATGACAGCATGGCCACACATGGTGCTGTAACCCTCATTGTGCATGAACAGAACCCCAAGATCCGCTTCTGGTATCTCGCTTTTGACTAATAAGGCTCCGTACATGTCATAGTGGCCTCGGGGCTCAAACATTAGCACTTTTCGGAGATGATCTAGATGGTCTCGGACGTACCGCCGCTTGGCGAGCACAGTGTCGCCACTCACAGTAGGGTATCCGCTAACGATGATGCGTAAAGGTTCTCCTCCAGTGTGCATGTCAACCACGGACAAAACAGGTCCATCATGAGGAGGCAGTTTTGGAAAATCCATTTGATCCTTTAAACAGATCAGTAAAAAGATTGATGTTACAATGGTGAATCCATGTAAGGTGCTTTTTGTTGAAATTCTACATTTAAATATCTTATTTCATAATGTAAATGTGCTGATGTTTTGACTCAGTTTTGTCCACTTTAAAATCCCAAAGTCTTGGTCTTGACTTGACTTGATATAGTGGTCTTGTTCCCATCACTACTGTGTATTCTTACTGGACACACACCTACCTTATAGACTGTTATAAGAAACGATATATACTATATGGCCAAAGTCCGTGTCCCTTACACCCATATGTGGTTCGTTCCCAAACTTTTGCCACATAGTTGAAAGCGCACGATTGTATAGACTGTCCTTGGATGTTGTAGAGTTAAGATTTCCCTTCACTGGAACTACGGAGCCCAAACCTGTTCCAGCATGACAATGCCCCTGTGCACAAAGAACAGTCCATGAAGACATGCTCTGCCAAAGTTGGTGTCCATCAACCCCACAGAATGTCTTTCAGATGAACTGGAACACTGACTGCACCCCAGAGCTCCTCACCCAACATCCTCACACTGGCTGAAGGAGCACAAATGCCCACAGCTGCACTCTAAAATCTAGTGGAAAGCCACTAGGACAGCAAAACATTATTATTATGACCTAAATGGAAGGAATAAATCTGGAATGGGATGTACAACAAGTACATAAGGGTGTGACTGGTCAGGTATCCACAAACCTTTAGCCATATAGTGTATTTATTGCATGCACAACTTATAGTCATTGTCATCGGCGCTTCAAAGAGATCAGATTTAAATCATAGTAATGTACACAGTTCTGGCTGGTGGATATTTTTCTGCCCAGCAGAGACACTGAAATGTCTAAAATCCTAACAGCATGGCTTGCAAAATAAACTCACGTCAGCAACTATCTATCTACACATCTGCGTACAGTACTGTCCAAGTCTTAGGCACGCTATTGTTTGTAGGTACAACTTAGTTTTTTTTTTAACGTTCTGCATTATTGAGTCAGTACAAAAATATTTTATATTTCCGAATGTTACTTTTCCAACAGAAAATTTAATTTTACACAAAAAATGTTTGTTTGTCAGTAATGAAAGCGACACATTACATAACAGATCACTTGTCAGACAAAAAAAACATAATGATTGCTGCTGGGTTTTGTATGCAAAAAAAAGAAGTAAGTGTGACAGTCAAAGTCTCCAGAAGAGCTGTGGCAGATTCTCCAAGACGCTCAGTAAAACTTACCAGCTAATTACTGTACAGTACGACGCAGAAGTCTTATTTCCTTATAAAACTGCACACATTGTTCCTGGGAACACTGTTCAAGAAAAAGACACCAAATAGTGACTTCCTTCAGTTTATTACTGTTTGCTGCACTTTATAGTGTTTTCTTTTATGGAGAAACATCTTCATTATTATCGAAGGCATCTTTGCTTTACAGTGAATCTTTGCATGTGCCTAAGACTTCTGTATCGTACTGTACAGTAATTAGCTGGTAGGTTTTACTGAGCGTCTCGGAGAATCTGCCACAGCTCTTCTGGAGACTTTGACTGTCACAATTACTTCTTTTGTTTCATGTAAAACCCAGCAGCCTTTATTGGGTTTTTTGTCTGAAAAAGTGGTCTGTTTTGTAATGTACTGTACTGTATATGTACATATCTATCTATCTATCTATAGACTGTTGGTGTTGGCCTGATAATGATCCAGCACTCAAATATGTATACTTGGTACCTGCTGATATTAAAGAGAAAGAGAAACACTTATAGTTAATGTTTAATGTTTATGCAACTGCACTATATGCAATTAAATACAGACAGATACAGCAAAGTTCAGCTCTGTAAAGTACAGCAGTATTTACTGTGTCACTAATCCAACTTTTTGCTCAGAGGTAAACATGTTAAATAGAGTCTACACACCCCTAGAATAAATGAATCAGGACATGCAAAGTTGTTTTTCACTCTCCTGAAAGATGTTACACCCGCTCCTGTCACAGATCCCTGTCAGTACACTGCTTTATAAAATATAAATCAATGTTTTAATACTACACAAGCGAACGGCTGCTTACCGTTAAGAGTTAAAATACTTTTAACCGGAATGTTAAGTTCAACTTCTCCCTTGTTTTTTTTTATTATTATTATTCTTGACTTGTAAACTAAATACCCCCGCAGTTTGACTCAGGCTGGATCCTAAATAGCTCCCTACTGCCTATAAAAGTGCACTACATCAGGTAGGAATGACTCTAAGGGCTTCTACACACTACACGTGCACTTGAAATGATCCGTTTGGGACTCCGGGTGGAACAGAAGCTCTTTGCTGCCCCCTGCTGCTCCGGATGTGGAGATGATTTTAGCGCCAGTCTGCAGCGACATCTAGTGGACCAACTGTTTATGATCTCTAATAATTTGTACTTTTTTTTAAACCTTGCTTTTTGGTTCTCCCTGAAGAGATGATCAAAACTGGCTGCAATCTTGCAGAAAGAAGGAGGGTCCAACTGAGCATGTGCAGTATGACCGTCATCATTCTAGCTTGCTTCTGATTGGATAAATCTGCAGCGTTGATAAAACTGCAACACGTTGCAACTGCCCCCACTGTCCCCTTCTTCCTCCATGGATGAAACTGAACTGTCTTGTGAGCTCATTAATGATTCTTTACACAATAGAAGATAATAGTTTCCTTCATGCAAGCACAGAAAATATGTAAACCAATAAGCACGACTAACAACAAGAATTTCAGTCATACTTCTCTAACAAAACTAGTATAAAAAGTCACGATTTATGACCTGGAAGATGCTTAGAACACGATTTTTAACATGAAGACCAGCAAAAAGTTTAATAATAAGTTGTTGGGAAAACCCTATTCAGAAAACGAATTTCCGGTTCGGAATGCTTGATTGTGATTGGATGTGCCTCCTGTCAATCATTTTACAGACCAGTCACGGAAGCTCTAAGGGGGCGGGGCTTGGTGAGCATGAGCGGGAATCATTGAAATCAAACTGACAAAGACCCCTTACCTTACTTTTACTGACATAATGAGCCATTAAGATCTGTGAAGACCCAAACAGAAGACAGGACATTCTGGAGGATCACTATCCATATGGTCAACAGGAGTTGCCTCAAGTCATCTCATTGGTTGACATTTAACTCAATGTATCGATCCACATTGTCTGTTACACCGCTAAAAATGAGTGACTGTTAGAAAGCTCTGACACTGGAGACTCTGACCATAAATGTGAAATAACATCAATAATGATACATAATTACGTAAAGTACATATACATAACAAAACAGTTTTAAGTCTGTTTTTTAATTGTCTTCACTTGGGAGTAGTGATGTCTTAGGTTAGGAAACTGAGTTGCTGATCAGAGGGTCAGGGGTCCCAGCCCCAGCACTGCACCACCAGGCTGCCATGGTCGGGCCCTTAACCCTCTGCTCAGCCCAGTCGCTGGGGGTACAGTGCACTCGTAGAGTTCATGGGAGGTCTGGTCAGGAAGGCCATCCGGTGTAAAACCTGTATCAGATCAAATGAGGATTTGATCTGCTGTGGAGGCCCCAAGAATGGGAGCTGCTAAGAGAAAAAAAAACACTAGCCTTCAATTATATAAAGTCATCTGTATACAAGTCCTGATAAGATGTTATTTAAAATAAAAATAATACATGTTTAGAGTAAGTGCATTAATATAAACCTGTGATTAGCATTATCTATCCATCCATCTATTATCTCCCGCTTTATCCCGCTACTCAGGGTCATGGGGGGTGGGGGTGTGTAGCCAGTCCCAGTGTCATTGGGTGAAGGAGCGGTACACCATGGACAGATCGCCAGTCCATCGCATGGCCAACACACAATCACGCACACATTCACACCTACGGGCAATTTAGAGTGACCGATCAACCTAACATGCATGTCTTTGGACTGTTGGAGGAAACCGGAGTACCCAGAGGAAACCCACTCAAGCACCGGGAGAACATGCAAACGCCACACAGGACCGGGAATCGAACCCGGATCGTCTTGCTGTGAGGCGACAGTGCTGACCACTACACCACCGCGCCGCCCATGATTAGTATTATGTCCAGCACTATTTCAGAGCTGTTGTTATAAAAATCTACTTGACACCTTCTGACCAATGAGATTTGAGAATGTCCCAGCACTAAGTAAGGTTACTAGTCTAGGTTGACATATTATTTTTCTAAATTAAATTCTTAGTTTTAGAAGGGTGTCTTGCATGACTGTTTGGATTTTGCCAGACTGGACTGTGTCCCAACCAGCTGGACTATTTCAATCACACTGGGCTGTAAATAACAGCCTTTGGGCTGGATTAACTTGGCATGGTTACAGTTTGGACCTGCTTACAGTGCAGTGAGCAGGCTGGAATCAGGCGCTCCAATCTGGCAACCCAGTGTGACTATGAGTGTGTGTGTGTTTTATGAAAGTGAACTGAGGTGTACACTGAGCTTCACTCCTCCTATCACAGCGCGGATCTCCATTCAGTAAGCTATGCACAGGATCTATTTGTAAATAAGTCTCTCCAACAACGTCGGATATCTAAGCAGACTTTATGAAAGCGGTTCAGTGAGCACTGCTTTGCTCCGGGAATCTTTCTGATGAAGTTCTGGACGTTTGGATCCTGGATGAAGTTAAAGCCGACGCTTTTTTGCAGGTACATCTTTGTGTTGAAATGCAATGAAAGCGTCATGTCATGTTTTTCCATAATGCATGCTTAAGTTTTTGCTGCCACGAAAGTGATGGCACAAGGAGAAGGGCAAAGAACGTGAATGGCAGTGGGCACTTTTCACATGTCTCAAAATATTGGACTTTCCAGGTGGCAAATTAAGCAGCTCGTGCACAGGTGCACATTATTATTATTATTATTATTATTATTATTATTATTATTATTATTATTATTATTATTATTATTATAGCGTGCGTTTAGAGATCTGCAGACCTCAAAATTAAACAATCTTCATTAATACTGCAAGTCACAGTACTAGTTAGCAGAATGACTGAACAGGATGTTAAACCTGAACTATTAGTTATGTTTGTTAAAGAACATTCCTATGTGACTGACAGGCTGTTAATGTACTCTCTGCAGTGTTTCCTGATGTGCTAAGAATGAGTGCATGCATTAAATAATATATGCTTATTTGTAGATCATGCACACTGCATGGCCAAAAGTTTGTGGACACCCAAATATCACGTTCATAGGTCCTTTTTGAATGTCCTATTCCGGATTTAGTCCTCCTGGTCGCCCTGTTTTAATAACCTACGCTGTCCTCGGAAGGCTTTTCACAAGATTTCGGAGCGTGGCCGTGGGGATTTGTGGGCATTCAGTCACCCCAGCGTTAGTGAGGTCAGGCACTGATGGCAGGTGAGGAGGCCTGGCTTATAGTCAGCATTCCAGTTGTTCCCTGAGGTGTTCAGTGGGGCTGAGGTCATGGCTGTGTGCAGGACACTTGAATTCTTCCACTCCAGCCTTGGCGAGCCATGTGTCCATGGAGCCCGCTTTGTGCACAGGGGCATTGTCATGATGGAACAGCGTCTTGGTTCTAGTGAAGGGACGTTGTAACGCTACGTACAAAGATACAAGCAGTTTGGGAAAGAACCCCATATGGGCGTGGAGGTCAGGTCTCCACAAACCTCTGGCCATACAGTGTAGTAAAGTGTTGTGTGTTGCACTTTGTATGTATTAGAAGAGAATTTGTGGGAATGTTTAACCGCACAGACAGTCACAGCCCGCGTTTATATGTCTTATCTGTGCATCAGCAAAATGTACACAAACATTATTATTATATACTTTATTAATGAAAGTTTATGATCATAGATTAGCATAATGCATGGCAAAAATCATCACGCACTTATGTGATACCTGTTTTTACATTCAGCAAGCAGCCTACAGGGGCAAGTCCAGGCATAATGATCCGACAATTTGGATCAGTATCTCAAAGGCAGTGATTGCAATGAATTCACGCAGCAATCATAAATTGATTATTATGTTTATTCAGGTTGTCTATTTAAGGCAGTCTTGGTTTGGTGCTCTTGTAGTCACATGCAGTTATGAATGCTGCAGTAAGATTTTGAAATAAGTTGCTGAGTATCAGAGTATCAGATCATACTAGGAATCACTTCACATTAATTTTATTGTCTAATTAGTCTGCATTGTACTGTAAACAAGTTAAAGATTTACATCTCTGTAGAGTGGAGTATGTAGAACACCAGACCTGACTAAAATGTATAGTATCAAGGCAGGCATGGTTATTATTAATTTTATGAAAGATGCACAGTGCACAGTGTATTATGCAAGGTATTGAATCTTTCATGATCTGTTTTTAATCTGCCTCGACAAGTCTGGCGTGAACACTGAATGACAAACAAGCTTCTTTTGAATCAGGATATTCATGCTTCCTTACACATGGATTGGTCCTGCCACACCTACTAGACTTCAGCACGGTGAAAGAGATATCACATATAATAGCAGTATTGTTTTGGTCATGATATGTGTACACACACACACACACACACACACACACACACACACGCATATATATGTGTGTATATATATATCACATATGCACATACACACACACACACACACACACACATATATATATATATATATCCTGAATAATTTTTGCAGTGTGACAGGGTGCATTAGGCCACTGCCATTAGGCAATACCGTTGCCATGGAGGAGTGTACTTGGTCTGCAACAATATTTAGGTATCTAAATAAAAGTAACATCCACATGAATGCCAGGACCCAAGGTTTCCCAGCAGAACATTGCCCAAGCATCACTGTTCTTGGCGTTTTTGCCTTCTTCCCATAGTGCATCCTGGTGCCATCTTTTCCCTAAGAAAGTGACACACACACACGGCTGTCCACGAAATGTAAAAGAAAATGTGATTGATCAAATAAGACCACCTTTTTCCATTGCGCCATGGTCTACTTTTGATGCTCATGTGGCCATTGTAGGTGATTTCGGTGGTGTACAGGAGTCAGCATGGGCACTCTGACTGGTCTGCATCTGCACAGCCCCATACGCAGCAAGCTGTGATGCTTTGTGTTTTTGATGCCTTTCTATCATAACCAGCATTAATTTTTTCATCAATCTGTGCTACAGTAGCTCTTCTGTGAGATCGGACCAGATGGACTAGCCTTCACTCCCCATGTGCATCAGTGAGCCTTGGGTGTCCATGACATTATCACCAGTTCACCGGTTGTGCTTCGTTGGACCACTTTTGGTATTTACTAACCAGCGCATACCAGGAACACCCCACAAAACCTGCTGTTTTGGAGATGCTCTGACCCAGTCATCTAGAAATCACAATTTGGCCCTTGTCAAAGTCACTCAGATTCTTACAGTTCCCCACTTTTCCTGTTTCCAACACATCAGATTTGAGAACTGGCTGTTCACTTGCTGACTAATATATCCCACCCCTTGACAGGTGCTACTGTAATGAGATAATCAATATTATTCACTTCACCTGTCAGTGGTTTTAATGTTATGCCTGATTGGTGTGTGTGTGTGTGTGTGTGTGTGTGTGTGTGCGCTCCTCACATTTCTGTTAGAGGACTGTGAGAATTGTGTAGTTGTCCATTGCAGTGATCTAATACAGTTTCACTTTTCTTAGTGACCTTGAATTTTAGGATTCCTTCAATGTGTGTTAATTGCGCAGTTTATTATATTTGAAAGTGTTCCTAGACCTATAACAATAATCCTACAAGTTCAATGATTGCTTGCAAAGATATGTCAGTGGATCTGGCTTTCTTAATTTCTTATATTCTGGCTTCCGTTGACATTTTTCTGGCACAGAAATAAGCTCCACCCACAGAACAGATCTTTTCTCCTCTCCGTCAAGTTTCTTTGAAAGGCAGCTTGCAAAGTTTTGTAGTTCTACCCAATGGATTGAGGTTGGTTGGGGAAAAGGGAAAGACTTGTCAATGTTTCATTGTAATTGCAGTTCCGCACACAGGCAGCCAAAGAAATGGTAATTATGCACACATATTAGTAATTAGATCTGCAGCTACGCAGTCAAGTTGAATTTCAGCTCAAAAAAAATCAAGCTGTACATGTATATGCATGCTCAGTGTGTTCAGACAAATGGAAAAATGGTACAAGTAAGTAGGGTAAGTGAAGGTGATCCAGATTCACAAAACAAACACACACACACACACGTATACACAAAATTATTGCCTGCCAGTCAGAGCGCATGTTGTAGACCAAACCTATTTTCAGACTCCCCAGATTCCTTACAGGTCTCACTGTCCCTCTGTGTCTCAGCCTGACCTTTGCATGCACGTGTGTATGTGAGAGACTGCATGGATTACATGGCCATGAGGTGTCATGAGGGCTGCATGTGTCCTTGAGAAGTTTTGCTCTCTGATGTCACAGAGCAGAGCAGGCACTGGACGTCTGGTAGAAACTAAAGAGTCATCTACCAGACCTTTCCATGGTCACTTGGCAGCACTTGGTTTATGTAAATCCCAGGTCATTGATGGTGTGTGTGTGTGTGTGTGTGCATGTGTGCATGTGTGCGTGTGTGTGTGTGTGTGTGTGTGTGTGTGTGTGTGTGTGTGTGTGTGTGTGTGTGTGTGTTTGTGTGTGTGTGTCTGTATCCCTGGAAATATTTGACCATTTCTAGAAGTCTGAGCACTAATTTCAACTGACATTGTAAAACATTTTTTTTTCTCCTCATCTTTTAGAGACTAAAGGTGGTTTGCTATTAATCTCCCTTTGACTTTTCCAGTTAGTTAATTATTTCTTGTGACCTTTTCAGTCACCTCAGTTGTGAAAGTGAATGTTTTCTCATATGCCGTATGTCAGCTCAGAGCAAGAATACCCAGAGTGTGTGTGAATTGTACAGTGGGGTCATACAGAACATATTTCTCTAGGAGCATTAATCTGTTCATTTAGGATCTGCATCAGTTAGGATTTTTTTATAATTTGCTCTGTGTTTTTTTCTGTGTTTACAGATGATTCATTTAATAGCTGAAGTTTATGCAGTCCTGTGAAGGGCTGGCATCCCATCCAGGGTGCATTCCCACCTTACACCCAGTGTTCCTGGGGTGGGCAACTAATTCACACTGACCAGAAAAAAATGGTTACTGAAAATGAATGAATTGAAGAATGAATGAGTTTGTCCCATTTCACTCACATTCAGTAACTGTTTTATCCTTTTCAAGGTTGCACTGAATCCTGAGCCTATAACAGTAACACTGGGTGTGAGTTGGGAAGTCCCTGGAAGTCCATCGCAGGGCTTCATTCACACACACACACACACACACACACACACACACACACACACACACACACACACACTTTCATACACTCATTCAAACATAGAGCCATAATCAGTTGTTTCTGGATCAAACCTGGGACTCTGGAGTTGTGAGGTGGCAACACTGTCCACCACGTCACTGTGCCGCCCCACTAGAATGTTGCTTGTGTTAAATGTATAAGGCCTATAACTATTTCTGTAATCAGCCTACATGTGTATGTACGAAGTACACTAAGAGATCCCGTTAAAAATAACAGTATTTGCGGTAATCATGCAGCAATGAAAGATTAATAATTAGTGAGGTTTTATGTTTGCCAGTTTATTGCAATGTTGCAGCATTGCTTCACAAGAGTAAACACCAGAAGCTTCTCTGTTGTGGTTTGTTGCTGTTTTTTTAATAGCTACTTCCCTCCTAAACTATTTTGTGAGGCAATCATAAGTATGCATAATTATGTCTTACTTTGTGGTGCAGCAGCATGTTGTAGTATGTGAGGCATCAGAAAAAGACCAAGCTGTTGTTTTTTTTTTTTGAGTGGTTGTTTTTTTTGTCATGATGTTATTTGCTGTGTAATACCGTGTTTCCCAGAATACCACAAGGAGCCAAGCTACACACTGAATCTAAGAATTCAGTATTGTTCTATGGCCAAATAAGAGGTCAAATAAAATAATATTCTATATGATATGGTCAGGGAATATAAGGTAAATGGAAATGTACAGTAAATCCTAACTAATCCTAACTGAAATCTGTAAATTGTTAATTCACTTGAACCTTTTTAACAGATAAACAGACAAAGAAAAGATTTTCAGTGTTTTCAATGACAAAGGTTCCACAATTAGCAGTTTAACTAGTAACAGTTGAGGTCATCAAGATTGAGCATAAAAGTAGCATCCACCAAAGCTTTCGTTTTTGCAAACAAGAATGGGTCGTGGTTCACCACTTTGTGCCAAACTTTGAGAGAATTGTCAGTCAGTTCAAATACAATGTTTCTCAGTTCAAGATTGCAAAGAATTTAGGACTTTCACCATCTACAGTTCATAATATTATGAAAGGATTCAGGGAGTCAGGGGAAATCTTGGTGCATGAAGGCCAAGAGAGGAAACCACTGCTGAATGTGTGTGACCACTGAGCCCTCATGTGGTACTGGTTGAGAAACCGTCATGCTACCTTGATGGACATAGACACATGGGCTTGGGAGTACTTTGGAAAATCATTGTCACTTAACACAGTCCACCACTGCATCAAGAAATGCAACCTGAAACTGTATTGTGCAAAGAGGAAGCCATATATTAATTTTGCACTGAAAACACCAGTAAGTTCTCTGGGCCTGAAGTCATTTGAGATGGACAGAAAGACAGTGGAAATGTGTCTTGTGGTCAGACGAGTCCACGTTTCAATTTGTTTTTGGGAAATATGGACATCAGATTGTACATGCCAAAGATGAAAAATACCGTCCGCATGTGTGATGGCATTGGGGGGATCAGTGCCCACAGCATGGGTGATCTGCCTATGTGTGAAGGTACCATTGATGCAACATAGGTTGCCATCAGGACGACGTCTTTTCCCAGGAACTCCATATCTCTTTCAGCAGGACAATCCCAGACCTCATTCTGCATGAGTTACAACAGTGTGGCTTGACCTGGCTTTTGAACTCCCTGGGAAATAAATGCTAAAACTTGTTCAAATCAATCAGATTGAATTAGCTATAAAAAGTAAAGAAATTGGGCACCTGTATTTTTCCCGTATCTGTTCACCGAGATCAGATGCAGTCAGTGAATTTGCTGTATTGATATCTCTGTAATATCATCTAGAAATTAGGGAACTTTCTGACTTCAGTGAGAAAGGACAATTATTAAAAGAGGGAAAGAGAGCAGGATAAAACACATCCACAGGCACCCATGCATGCACTTACAAGAGTTTTTCCTGCTGTAGGCAGCGTCCTTTTATTAAGGAATTTCATAAAAGCCAGGCCATGTCTGTTCATGCTGTTCTGTATTTTCCACATTCTGAATGAGTCCTGACTGCATAAGCTTTTATCAGTAATATTTTTGTTATTCTTTTTTTGTTGTTTATATCCAGTATCCAGTTCACCATGCTGCATGGGCTGAAGGCCTGAGTGCTTTAAGTCATGGCATCACGAGGGGGCTCGGATGCTCCCACTGAGGATGAGAGGGGCATCCCGCTGGATATTGACGATGTCCACATGCTTCTGCAAGGTCAGAATCCTTCATGCCAGCAGACTTGTTGATAACTTATGATGGTAGAGTAAAGCAGTGATATGTTATAAATCACAAGGAGGGAGTAGGATTATCAGATGAAAAACTAATTATGCATGTTTAGTGTTTTGTTTTATTGGCCAAGCATTTCAACCAGTATAAGAACTTTCAGCGGCGTATGTACTGGATCAGAACAGTGGCTGTGTATTTACCTGTTTCTTTGATTTGTCCTTATTTTCCCTGCCGTCCTCCTTTAGTGTCTGACTCACCAGCAAATACTCTTTAAACAAAACCCTAGTGAGGGTGTGGCTGCTATGTGTATTTGTTGTCATCCTGAGCTAGGTGGATAGCTCTTAGCAACAATCTTGCCATTATATACCTGAACATGAGAATCTTTATTCTTGTTGCTGGATACAGTAACAGCTAAAAAGAGGGCTTAAGGCCTTCAAGACTGTGATATCCTACAGCTTTAATGTGGAGAATTTGACTTTGCCTTTTTTTGCAGGTGACTCCTGCGTGATTATTTGCCAATAAAAGCATGTCCAGAAGTGTTTTATTCTTTTTATACAACAGCAATTTGCTAACACTGATATTTTTAAAATCATAGAACAACCAGTCTTAGTATTTATCCATTTATTCTGTGGAATGTCTGTGCAACAACTTCATTCCTAAGTTTTCATTTCTCTTTCTTGAGGTTATTAAGACAAAAAAATGCAGCTTGTCTTGTTATCGAGAGTTTATGACATTTAGACTCTCCCATGACATGAATGCCTGAAGGAACAGTCTTACCTGTCAGTGTTACAGAGAACATTGTGGCATTATGTAGCGTTACAGTATAATGTCACTGAGACTGATATCTGAATTAGAATCTCAGAATCTTTTTTTCTCCTCTGCCGATATAACATGGCTAAATAAGAGGGCTCTGATATCCAACACTCTGACACCCTACAGCATGAATATGGAGAAGTCAGCTTTGTGTGTTTGTGACTCTTGCTCTATGTCAGTTTGATCTTGGCTCAGTCAGTGCATGCTTGAGGTGAATGAAAGTGTTTAGGTTGTAAGTTGTATATTAATTGAGTTTGAGAACTTCAACAAAATAGTACACAGGTATACAGTTATCGAAGGGGAAATTATTTACAGTCGTGTTACCCAGATGAGGATGGGTTCCCTTTTGAGTCTGGTTCCTCTCAAGGTTTCTTCCTCAGGATTTCTCAGGGAGTTTTTTCTTGCCACCTTCACCTCTGGCTTGCACGTTAGGGATAAATTTATAAGTTTAGAATTCATATCCAGAATTTACATATTTCTGTAAAGCTGCTTTGTGACAATGTCCATTGTTAAAAAGTGCTATTCAAGCAAAATTGAACTGAATTGTCTGTTACAGTGGATTTCAGTAACTTGACTTTTGTTGTGATTTTGTTTAGCTATTTTTTCCATGAATCACTAACACACCAGATTAATAGAGTCTGCTTTAAATTCAGTCTCCATTTGCTTTCAGTTTATTCTGGGCTTTTAGGCCTGTCTGCCAATGTTGGCTGGGCTCAGGACACAGTGCATGTAAGCTAGACATGGTGGGTGTTTGCTTTGACAACAAGAGGGACAATAAAATGAGAGTCATGACTATTTCAGTGTGACATCTTTTCTATCCGGGTTTGTTACAAAGTACAAAGTTTCTTCAGCGCTAGATGAACGATACAAAAAGTTACAACGCTAAAGACTGAACTTGCACCAGTGCTATGCAATTTCAAGCCTGATTGTTTGCCGGTCAAGACAGTAGAACATTATTTTGTTTTTTTGTCTGTCCGTTCTAAATACATTATGCAGGCTAAAAATACATTTTCACACTCCGCCTTGTGTAATTCATGCTTTTACGTGACCCGCCCTTGTTAATAACCTGTAATACAGGTGCATAGTGTTAATAATGCAGCAACAGCTGGTATGTATTTGTGCTCAGTGTCTTTTCTGATGGGTGTCGCTGCTTTAAAAATCTTTTGTTCCCATTAGAGCACACCAAGACTAATAAATGAATGAATAATAGCGGCAATTATATTATCTGACTTGCTGAAACAGTGTACTCTTGCAAGTCAGCTAGCTTAATTATTTACTTAATTTGTTTAATGAACCAAATATATTGTCTCAGTCCAAAAAAAACCCCAATTATATCCATTGTAATTTTTCTACATGATTCGAATATAGCCACGGCCTTTAATATTACTTGAATGTTTCATGATGAATGGATCAACAGGAATGATCCAAAATGGCTTGGAAATAAATCTTTTTAAATCAACTTACATTAAAATTAAAGAGCATTTTTGTCTTCTCCTGTAAAGCTGTAATTTTGGAGATTTGTTTTTCTTTGGACAGCAGTGACATGTAATAAGCAGTTTAATGTAGCTAAAAGAAGCTAATGGTTTTGTGCTGATTTGTGCTAAAAGACTGAAAATGTGCATGGTGATGGATATTAGGTCGTGTCGCTAGTATAGCAGTAGGGTAGTTTCATGACATGACATCTAGCCAATTGGGCCTACTATTATTTATAATGCTAATCATCCTCAACTAAACAGATAGAATTAGGCTGTGTAGCCAAAAATCAAGATAAAACCACAGACTACAGGTCAGAATTGAAATGTGACTGAGTTTGCTAGGGCATTAGTGTATCAACCAGATATGTTCTTTTCTGCACGATTATTTTATGTTGCCAGGAACAGCCTATTCTAAAACAATGCAGTGTATGATGCAACTGTGTGTTTGGGTTTGAGCTATATTTGCAGCCATTTCTGATCTGAGCTTAAAATTAGTTACTGCATGAAAAAGCCACTGAGTTCTTTGAACCACAAAACCCCAAAATTCACTTTTGGCAAGATAGCTACATATTTCTACAAAGATGTATTCCATTTTTGTGACAAGACGAAGTTGTTGAAGAAACTGTTAAGTGTGTTCTGCATTTACAGATGACTTTAGTTATCTTGCTCTGTCGGTTTAACGGTCGCATGTTAGATTTGTCCTCACAGGGTTTGCACCATTTTTCTTTTCTTTTGCAGTGGAACAGGAGCAGGTTCAAAAGAGGACATTCACTAACTGGATCAATGCTCAGCTTTTGAAGGTAAACTTTAAAAAGCTGTAAACATTCATAGAGAGGTAATTATACAGAATGTATAGTAATTCCTTTTTCGGGGCTAAACTTGCAAAGGTAATAGTGGATATTGGGAAGCAGTGGGTGGATAATTGGGGTCGGGGTTGGTTCTTTGCACACTGGTGGCAGTGGGTACCAGTGACCATAGTATATGTCTTGCAAAGTGAATGAATTGGATGTACCTTGGCATGATTTGTGTGCATCATAATGCCATATTCATTTACAGTTCACATAAAGATTCTACAGTGAGCAGGAGAGTTCATCCATATTAGTTCTGCAGCTAAACAGCTAGCTTTCTCATTCTTATCTCATTCTTGCTCAGTTAGATATAAACATGTACAGTAGAGACATGCCATTTAACCTATTGATTTGTCGATATAGTCATTTATCTACATTTTGCCTGTAAATAACATTATTGCCCACATGAAAGTGATAAAAATAATGTAGCTCATTCGGTGTCCTGCTTCATCCCCTTTTTCCTTGGCAAGTTCTTCCATCTTACAAAAGCTACAGAAATGGGTGGCATGTCTACAACTTGAATAGATGAATAGAAGCATATATATA
>JAOVVH010000041.1:1553261-1568586 GCA_028566435.1 Scorpiodoras heckelii
CAGTCCTCACGCTGATGTTTGTTGAGGCCCCAGCATTGAATTCCGATGTTACTTGAGGCAGTGTTGCACGTCTATCATGTGAAACAATTCTTGCCTGCCGATGCTGGTGACGTTCACCCAGAGTCTTTTTAAAGCCACACTGCTGTTGTAAGTTCAAGGTTTTGCCGGAATTCTGGTAGTCACAGTACATCCTTGAAATGCTCATACATGAAAATCCAAACTTTGCTTCTATCTCTGAAATGCTACGACCCATCTCACAAGCTCCAACTATTAAATCACATTGAAAATTACAAAATCATAATAACTTGCCATTCTCCTCGCGGAAACAACTGTAGAAGTTTCCATAGATGTCTATCGCGTTATATACACACTGATGGATGCAACTAATGATGTGCATAGGTACCATTGCTATGTATTTTGCATAGGCTCTTTGCATAGTACCAGTTTTTCCTGGTACTTCAGTGACACATCTATTTAAAATTGTATTGAATATTTTTTTTATTCAGATCTTCTTCTTCACTGAATTTTGACTATCCAGAATTATTCTCCCTCTATGGACTATATCTTTATGATGCAATGAATGGTTGTGTTTTCCAGAGGAGTTCTCCCTCCTTAGTTCAGGACCTGTTTTCAGACCTCCGTGATGGAGCCCGCTTGCTGGACCTGCTGGAGGTCATGAGTGGCCAGCTCTTGGTGAGTGTCATACCCTACTTGAACATGTTTATTAATGCCAGTCAGTGTAAGGTCAGAAATGTTTATTGTTTAATAATTAATTTTGTTTGATTTCCCCACAGAAACGAGAGAAAGGCCATGGACTTTTTCAGCAGAGGGGAAACATTGAAACAGCTTTGAACTTCCTAAAAAGTAAATCGGTGAGAGTTTGGTTATGCCTTTGTTAAATCATATTGAATCATTCTTAGTGAAAATCAGGGAGAGTATGAATATTAATGATCTCTAAATAATAATATAAGATATTGTCAGCTTATTAAGATTGTTTTTATTTTTAGATTAAGCTGGTGAATATAAACATACCTGATATCATAGAAGGGAAACCATCCATCATTTTAGGCCTCATATGGACCATCATTTTACGCTGTCATGTGAGTATCAGTTACAGAGCGTTCCCATGAGTGTGGTATTCAAACAGCTATTATTTTAATCACTAGGTTTTATATCTGTGGTGTTTGTCTCATGTTTACTTGAGGCTATTTTCACATTTCACTCCTATGGATCCAACCATGTATTTCAATACCACAGTAATGTGGTGTTCTTTTAAGCAATGGGGTCAATCTGAAACTCCCGCTGCAGTGGCTGCTTTGAAAAGTCTTCTTCCAAAAGACTTATTGTAATTCAACCCTTTTAGTGGCATAAATTGGGTCAGGGCACTTGGGATGAAGCTACAGTTATACAAGTCTGCCACAAAGAAAATATGCCTGTTTTGTATCAACTACAGGAAGGGAATTGAAATGAGAACAAAATATGGTATCATAATAGCATAATGAGGATTCTGTTGTTCATCCGCTAAGGCAGTGGTGTCCAATCTTATCCGAGAAGGGCCGGTGTACGGGCAGGTTTTCTTTCCAACCAAGCAGAAGCCACATACTTCTGAATGTCAAGCTCCTTTGATTGGGACCATTGATTAAACAGGTGGAATGAGGTGTGGCTTCTGCTTAACTGGAAGGAAAACCTGCACCCACACTGGCCCTTTGTGGATAAGGTTGGACACCCCTGCTCTAAGGCATTTGTGTAACATCATCAGACTCTTTGAAAAGCTGTTACAATGAACCAGTCCTGAAAAAAATTTGCTATGATCATCTGAGTCGATTTTAATATAAGTAACACTATACCTGAAAATCTGTGAATTCCTACAGATAGAGGAGTTAGCCAGCACTCTGTCGTTTGGTTCCCGTTCCTCGTCTCTGGATTCCCTGTCCAGTGTGGATTCAGCTCCTGGAACCCCTGTACGAGGCAGCCCTGTTCCCCACAGAGCATCACCCCTCCACACACGCTTTCGCCTGTCTGCTAAAAAGGCCCTACTCCTATGGGTGCAAGACCAATGCCAGAAGTGTGTTTCAGCTCCTCAATTCACACAACTTCATTTTACTTTTTTGCCAGTCTACATTGATCCTGTACTTTCCTTATTATTGTTCTTTCACCAGAGTGGGCTCCTCGGTCGCTGTAAAAGATTTCAAATCGAGCTGGAGGAGTGGTGTTGCATTCCACACTATCCTCTGCTCTTTGAGGCCTGACCTTGTGGATATCTCCCTAACCGAGAAGAGGAGCAACCTTGAAAACTTAGACGAGGCATTCCGCATAGCTCAGAAGGAGCTGGGAATACCCAGACTGCTCGAACCTGAGGGTGAGTGTAATTTCTCGAAGATCTATGAGCTTGTAGAATTTCAGACTTTTCATTCATTAATTAAAGCTTTTATTGAAAAATGATTTGTGTTGATGCCTTATTTAATGGGATGGTATATCAAAAATAGGGACGAGCAACCTTATTTATTTTCTTAATACAATTACATGCCACAATCTTTTCATGTGTCCAATCTTAGATATTGATGTCAGTCACCCAGATGAGAAGTCCATAATGACATATGTATCCCAGTTCCTGCAGTACTCCAATGATATGCCTTCAGTTGATGATGATCTTGAGGTGAGACTTCCAAAACACAAAGACTGACAAGCAGATTTAAAATATTTATATACAGGAATTTCTAAATGGGATCTATTGAGACAAAGTGTTTTTCGCAACGCAAACTGTTGTGATATAAAATTCTACGTCTTAGCTGACACTAGGCATTTGCTGGGTTTTACTGTTCTTATTCATTTTTCTTCCGATCTCTTTTATATTTCTCCTTTTGTGCCTGTAATCCTAACTTCTGTCGTCTGTTTCTGGTTCTTCTGGCTCACTCCTCCTGTTGTTTGTTGGGCGTAGCTGCAAAATCTTGTTTTTCCTACATGCTTTTCTCCTGTCAGCCTCCCCACCTACTGCACACCTGCTCTTCTGTCTTCCCCTCTGCATCAGGTAAAGGTGCAAAGCTTCACTTATATTACTTCTGCAACATTAACAGGGGTAACATTAACAGATCTGACAATTCTGCAGAAATGTCGACTTTAACCATTTCAGTCTGACTGTCTGTAATTCTGCTCCATGCACATAGGCATTACCCAGTCAGAAGGTCAAAGAGATGACTTGTTGGCTTCAGCGAGCCTATCAGGACCTGTTGGATGTGTGGTCCTCCACAGAGTACGAGGGATATAGCAGACGGTATCAGGTGAATTCAGGGTTCAAAGCTCTTTACATTTCCTTTGTTAATGTGTATTTTGATTATTGTGAAAGTGTTTTATACACTTTTTTTGGCAGTGCCTTCAGTGCATTTGGTGCATTTCCATACTCCTCACTCAACTAACAACTTCTTCTAAGAATAAAATGTGCACACACAAAACACAGTATTTTCCACTAATATAAAACAGCAAAGGGGACAGCGTCCTTTCTGAAAATAATTGACACAAGTTATAACCACTTTGACTTTAATTTTATCAATCCATCTGAAACTAGGTATGGTTGTAGCCCACCACATGAAATATAGTCAAATTTGTATTTGTAAGGTTTGCGTCTCTAGGTGTGTGTTGCCCTTCATGCTAGTGCCCCTTCATGTACAGTGGAAAGTTGGACTCTATGAGATGCATTACCCTAGGTCATTATGATTCATTTCTGGAGTAGCGCCACCTAGTATTTCCTGTTCAAAACAAAAATCTATCAGTTCTCTGGCCAATATCTTGTGATATAAAGGCTCAAACTTCACTACTACATTCTGTAGACACACACCAAATTTCATGAAATTTCATTCATAAGGGGTGCTGCAGCTGACACATTTTCTTTCACTTCATTCGTGCTCTTTCTCTTGCTTTATGGGGTCAAATTATGCATCATTATTTGGTGTTGTCTAGTTAATAAGCATTTAAGTGTCATATAATCTTTTTCTTAGCTTTGGCCACATAGTAAAGCAATTTGTACTCTTAAATACAACCAAAACAGATGTTTGCTTGATTAAAAAAAAACACTTGCTCTTCTGTTTCTAACTAAAAGACTTATGTATGTGGTATTCATGTCACATTTATGTCTCTGTTATGTTATAGATTTAACCCATTATTTATTCAGAGGGCAAAATATGGTAATTTTCTGTTAGTTTTAATATATTTATTTAATTTTTTTTACTAATTAATGAAGTCATACTGTGCACTGTACACCAAAGAATACTTACTTAAATGAAAGGACAGACCAGCATCAAAATAGCTCATGGTTCAAAATGTTTAATTTTACTAAATAAACAATGATAAAACCAATGTATCTAACTGCCAGCTGTGTTTTATTGTGATTTGTTGGAACACGATTACTTGATGGTGAAAATATTTGGATTGTACTTGGCCACATTACGTCTGGAGTCCTGGCAGGCTGTAAACAAGTCCTGAGTCAACACTTCTGTTCAGCTGTTGAGTGCTCCACAACGAAGAGACGGAGAAGGTTCTAATGCCATATGCAAATATACAATGTGTTACTTTGAAAGACGGCATGCATCTTTTCTTGATATTGTTGCTATTTTCTTTATACGAAAGCTATGTTTGCACAGTAGTCAGACTGTAGATGCTGATATCTACACCAGTAGGGGCCCTGAACAGACAAGCTACAGGTGTCAATGAGTAATATATTGAAAATCATCTAGAAAGTACCCCTAGAAGTTTAACTGCATGACCAAGGGTTTTAACAGGACTGTTTGGATGTCTTATAGGCATTCCAGAGCTTTGTGGGATCTTTCTATGAGCAACGGCGTCTGGTGATTCCAGTGCTGAGAGCAATGCAACGTAGCCCCAAACTCAGTGAGGAGCAAATTGCCCTAAGACAGGCTTGGGACAATATGGAGGAAAGGGTGAGTTTCAGCAATCATGTGTTTATAAAAAAGAGTAAGAGAGCCAGCGATGTTTGCGTTACACTGCATAGTGCATAGACTGTCAGCATGTAATGACATCCTGTCGTGTACAGTTGCAGAGATACAGAGCTGAGCTGGATGGAGCACTGCCTACTCCTTTACATACTTTGGCTATGTGGCTACAGAAAATGGAGGCCGTACTGGCTGAGGAACAGAGTGACTCTGATGACCACGCAAGCGCTGCCCAAAATGCCAGAGAGAAGCAGGAGCAGCTCAAGGTTTATAAAGCCTGCCAGTTCAGCTACTTTTTCCAGAGTTAACTATTAAGATTTGTTAACATGATAAATGATAACTAAAAAAAATTTATAATTCTTCCAGGCATTGATGCCGGATATGACTGGCCACTTGGATACGCTTCATCTGTTCCACAACATAGATGAAGATGGTTCCTGTCAGATTCCTGCTGAAAAACTTGATGAACTCAAGAGACGGTGGGCATACCTTTTTTTTCTCAGCCAGATTGCCCTATTTTTGTATTGTATTCAGTGGTTATATGAAAGAATATCTTTCTGGGAAAGTTTTTAAGTGTCTGATATTATTTAAAACATAAATCTTCCCAAAACCTACTTAAACAAATACTAATGTAACTATGATTGATACAGTTTCACCAATGCCAGAGTGACAGCGAAATACCATGGCATCAAGTTGGAGTACTGGGAGCACTGGCACCAGATTTGTGAGCTTTTAAGCCATCTCAAGAGCAAGCTGAATATCTGGAGAGGACCGTATGGCTCTCAGGAGTCTGTGCTGTCCCTGCTGCAGGACTGGGATGTAAGTCATATTACTATGCCAAACACACAGATGACACATTTTAGCAAAAACATCAAAGTGTCTTACTACGGTGTTGGGCCACCACAAGCCTCCAGAACAGATTCAGTGCACTTTCTTCCAAAATATATTCTCTTATTTGGTGTTTTTATGATGTTGGTGGAAAGCACTGTCTTAAAAATTAAGTCCAAAAATAATTGTTTAATTGAGTTGCGGTCTAGTGACTCCGAGGGCCACAGAATATGGTCATTTTCCATGAGCCCTTATGCCCTGTATATGTGACCACTCCCTTATGGATAGAAATTTTTCTTTATAATAAAGGTGACCAGTCAGAAGGCCTGATTTATGCAAATTAAGAGGATAAAGGGGCCCAAAGCATACTAACATAATGCCCTCATAGCTTAAGAGAGCCACTGGTTTTTCCTTTAATTTGTCACCCATCTGTATAAGTCCTTTTGTATTTGTGGTGTGTTAAAGATTTGCCTATTGTAACACTTTATTCTTTCCTTCAGAAAGAGAGAGAGAGAGAGAGAGAATTAAGACTATATACCATGCTATAATAAACTGACAAAAAAATAAAAACAGATTACATTAACTAAAATTAGCCTAATCTTGCCATTGAAGTTGCCTTAATGACTTAAAGTGTTTATGTCTGCTTACTACATTAGGATACCATAGAGAAGCAAGGCCTGGTGTCCACATTAAAAGCAGCACTCCTCAAGCTGAAAGAGACTGCTAGCACTTACACTGGCAAGGCAGCCCTGTGTAAGTGAATCCACTGCACATGAATTATAATTAAGTCCTTTTGGAAACAATCAGCACAAACACTTTTATGGACATCGAGTTCAAAGGTGTACTCAGCCTAAACTTTATATACTGCATTTGTAGCTCCTGTCTGATTTCCACAGAAATGATTAATATGTTCTTCAAAACACCAGAAAACACATTTCTATGAAATTCTTTCAAAGGAAGCTGAGAGGGACTTACTGGTATTATTATTATTATTATTATTAGTAGTAGTAGTAGTAGTAGTAGTAGTAGTAGTAGTAGTAGTAGTAGAAGTATAAAACAAGGATTAATAACTGCTAATTATATTGACACAGACATGAGAGTTTCTTACCAGAACTGTTTTAGATCAAAATTAGATCAAAACTAGCTGCATATTCTTTTTAATTAAAGCATTTATTAAGTCAAGAACATAGCTTAGTTGAGAAGATAAAATAAAAATAATAACATTTATTTTGCATAAACTTTTACTTTTACCCCAACAAGTGCCCTAAGACACTTTATGAGCTCAGAGCCAATGGTGTACTCGGTTTTTTCTCAGTACAGGGAATTTTGTCAAAGTTACTGCCAGTGGTACTTGCTCACAGTTTACAGATAGGGTAGATTGAGATTAGATTAAAAAAACCTCCAGACTATTCCTATTAAAATAAACCAATGAAGACAATTTTCCAAAACGTTTTGCTGTTATTTTAATGACCTACTGAATTGTAGAAAAAACATTTATTATTATCTTTTTAATAATATTCCCTTACATTCATAGATTTGTAATTATTTACAAATCCCATATTTGACACATCTGTTGCAATATAGGTTGCAAAATACTTCTACATTTAAATGCAAAATACAAAGGGATATGAAGAAATTTATCTTGATTATTTTTATAAAATTAGAGTTGCTTTCAATTAATTGCCTATTAGGTTAGACAAAATGACTTCTCTGTAAGATTCACAATGTTTGTCTCCTCCCTGCAGCAGAGAACTCTGGGACAGTGAACAGACAGGTGAAGGAGGCTGAGAGTGAAGCAGCAGTGAGAACAGAAGAAACAAACACTTTACGGGGCACCATGGACCGTGTGCTGTCAGCATGGGAGTCATACACGCACTGCTTACACTCACTACAGGTCTTCTTGGGACAGTCACAGGCAGGCAGCAAGGTACCAAAGTATAGACTATGCATTTCTTAGATAATTAAACTATGTTTATATATACAGTACTGTGCATATACAGTACAAAAATATTTTAGATTTCCAAATGTTATTTTTCCAACAAAAAATTAAATGTTACATAAAAATGTTTGTATGTCAGTAATGAAAGAAAAAACACATTACATAACAGACCACTTTTCAGACAAAAAACATAATGAAGGTAGCTGGGTTTTCCATGCAAAAAAAAGAAGTAAGTGTGACAGTCAAAGTCTCCAGAAGAACCGTGGCAGATTCTCCAGATTCTTCTTATAAAACTGAACACATTGTACGTGGGAACACTATTTAGGAAAAAAGGCACACCAAATACTGGCTTTATTTTGTTTTTTACTGTTTACTGCACTTTATAGTGTTTTCTTTATGTAGAAATATCTTCATTATTTTCAAAGGCGTCTTTGCTTTACAGCAAGTCTTTTACTGAGCATCTTGGAGAATCTGCCACAGCTCTTCTGTAGACTTTGTCACAATTACTTCTTTTTTTTGCATGCAAAACCCAGCAGCCTTCATTATGTTTTTTTTTTTTTTGAAAAGTGGTCTGTTATGTAATGCGTTGCTTTCGTTACTGACATACAATCATTTTTGTGGAACATTTAATTTTTTGTTGTGTGTCATGCACCAGGTCTTTGATAGCCTGTCAGAATGGAGCTCTCTCCAGGCCCAGCTGAATGAAACAGGAAACTTTTTGATTGAGGTGACAGACAGCTCCATCAGCTCCTCTCTAGCAGATGAGCTTGGTAAACTCAACAGAAGATGGGCAGAGTTCGTCAAGCGGACCATGTTTGTGAGTACACCGGAAGTGATCTGAATGCTGCCCATTGCAGATGTTGTCTATCATAGTAGACTTTTTATATGTCATTTGATGTTAGTATCTGCTGTGGTATGTTTACTGTGAGCTGAAGCCTTTATTATTCCTTTATTGTCTGCAGTCGGTTCCATCACAGCAGGTTAGCAGTACAGCCTCGTGTGCTCAGGCTGCACAAAACCTAGTGCAAGAAGCAGGCTGGACACTGAGAGAGGCCGGAGCGGTGTCCTCTGAAGCACTGCACACATACAGAAAGAGACTACGGGTACATCAGGATTTCATTTCTCATCACACACATATCAAACCAAACCCATTTCTAACACTTTCTAGCAGTTTCTGAGCTTCTTGAAATTATAAAACGTGTCATAATAATATGTTTCATAATGTGGGGTGTGCTACATCATTCTCCACTGTGAATCAAATCTCACAGCTGTGAATGCCAAGTAATACACAGTCAGAGAGAACTCACTGCCCGAAACCACACAAAGCACATTATGCAGTACGCTTAAATAGTAATAACACCAATGGTGTTGTTCACTTAGTACAGTAGTATCTGGTTTAGGATATGTCCCACATGCAGTATGTGCTCTAAGAATGTAATTATCTGTTGCCAGTTCCTCAAAATTACAAAAGAATTATAAGACTAATAGCTGCTGAGTACCAGGTCAAGAAGCAAAGCCTCTCAGCCGCTCTGTTGTAATGTCACAGTGTGCTGCTGTGTTTGCTCAGGTCATACAGCATGCTACTGTGTAGTTTTGAGTCTGTCAACATCAGAGATGGCTCTGTGTATCCATGAGACCACTAAACACAAACTAGCCCGCATACTCTAGCTAGCTCCGTAAAAAAAACTCTGCAGAGCGCAAGACTACAGAAAAACGCACTACAAAATGTCCATTTGCTTTTGATGCATAGATTTTATTACCCTATCTATGTTCTCTGTGTATTTTACTATAGCAATAAAAATACACAAGGACAAGCAGACAGCTTGGATCACTCACTTTTGCCTGAAATAACAGCAGAGAGATATGATAATACAGAGAACCTACAAGCAGTTCTGATTTATTACTAACTGGCTGGCATTAGTTTTTTAGCCAAAGATGTCACCACTGGGTAGCAATATGAATTCAACAACAAGCATATATTGGCTCATTGTAATTCATCCTATATGCAGCAAATAGGAAATAAATAAATGCCTTATCTGTTCAGCAAGAAATAAATCCAAACTCAACCACATCCAGATCCATTTTACTCTTACAGCATGATAAAGAACTACCTAACTCCCATTTCGAGAGTAAATGGCAGAGTATGGAATGGAAACATCCTCAATCGCTGACCAAGATCAAAGTTCAATCATCAAGTCAACCATCACCTGGAAAATTGATGTTTACCGTTTTCTGAGAATCTCAAGGGCCAGTATTGGAACATTATCAGGAAAAAGGTTCAACAATCAACAGCGCTCATTTTTTAATGAGGGAATATGAAAGCTTGTTGACAGATGGACAACGTGTATTGAAAAGCAGGGAGATTATGTCGAAAAATAATGTATTTGTCTTTTCCGAAATAATAAATAAATTCTACAGCCAGAGTGCGAATCATTTCTGACTCACCCTCGTAATTACAAGTTACAGGAGATAAATTGGAAGGTCATATTATTTTCAGATAATTAGTTCAGAAAATATGCTGGTTATTGTAACCTAGTGAATTGTTTTATGGTTTCTTCAATTTGTTGGTGCTAGATGCCCATGCCTTGTTTTATTCCTCTTTTTTAAATTGTGTGTTTGTCTTTTTTCACAATCTGTTCAGGCCTTGGTAAAGAAAATTTCAGCTGTAGACCTGGACCTGTTATCTCCATCTCCAGGATTTAGTGAAGAGATGCTGCAGAAGCTGAAACAAAAACTTCCAGAGGTGCTTTGAAAGACTTTCTGATAGTCACACTATCAGAGTCTCACTTAAGGTGATGTGATTTAAGTAATAAGCATCTGGTATCTGAAGTTTTGTGTGTGTCTGTGCAGGTGAGGCAGGCTCTGGGTGAGGCAGAGCAGGCATGTGGGGAGCTGCAGAAGAAAGCGTCTCGGCTGGAGGGAAGGCTTGCTGAGTTGGGTCACTGGAGCACTGAGGCCATGGAAGTTTGCCAACATTTGAGGGAATTGCAACACAGGGGCCAGAGAGGGCCTCACCCTAGAGCCAAAGTGAGCATACAGAGCACATCTCAATGCAATTAATACACATGTCAGATTAGATATTTGAGTGTGATATGCTTTGGTTCCCAGCTGCTGATTAGTAGAGGACTTCAGCTGGAGGCACAGGTGGTGACAGAAGGACAGGATTTGCAAGCTTTGCTGGAAAAACTGCAAGAGAACTCCTCCCTGCCCTTTCTCAGTGTGAATGCCCTACAGGATAGAGTGAAGCACACTGTCAAAAACTCTAAGGTAACCACAGAATGTAAAGTGTCAAAGCAAATAGATCACATCTTCTGTCATGGTATCGACTAATTGTTCCTATTCTGTCTGTTAGGAGATCATTGAGATCCTTACTTCTCTAGGAGTAAAGCGAGAGGGAGAGACTCCAGCTGATCAACCATCACCAAAAGTTGTTGTTCGTGCTTACAGTGTACCAGAGCCCCAAGCAGGAACCTTCCAGGAATATGAGACTCATACCTCCAAACCAAAGAACCCCCCTCAGAAATCACTAATACAATCTCAGCAACAACAGAGTCCTGGCCATTCTCAGCAGACACCCAAATCTGGCATTGAATACCAGGTGCTTTCTCAGACTGATCCTCAGTATCAGCCACATGATCAACCTACTGTCCTGCTGAGAGCTGAAGATATGGAGATCATACAGAACCAAGCATTTATGCCATATCCCCCTGGACAAGAGATGCAGATGGAGCTTCAAACTGAGGATCAGGAGACAACTGTACACCCAAGTCAAAGCAAAAGCAGGAAGTCATCAGAATGGCATCAGCAGTCACCCAGCAGCACTGTCATTCAGTCAGTTACCTTACACCAACAACATCCTGCCTCTGGAACTAAAACCAAGTGTAAAGCTGTGAGTGTTAACCCACAAAAACACCATGGGCTCTTGGCCAAGGCTCAGAGCTTTCCCCAATCCCTGGAGACATCGCACACACATGTCAAGACACCAGCACAAGCTCAAATTCAGCTTCATGCACAGGGACACACCCAGCTTGGTGTATCACCCCATATTCCACAGCATGCCCAGGCTTGGCCCAAAGTTCTTAGCCCCAGCCTGCTTCAGAGACAACAAGGCCAAACTAATGCCCCAAATCCTCGCCACGTCCCAGGGCAGAGTGAGGTGTTTTCCCGAGCTCAGGCTATGGCTAGGAGCAGGATGAACAAGGCCAAAGAGCATCTGCATCAGCATATAGAGGAGGTCATCACCATATTCAGCAACAGAATCATATCCAAAGAGCAGGCCAGGAGGAAACAGGTGAATCTAAATATATGATGACTTAATTCTTATGCTCAGTAATATTATCCCAATGACAATGTCTTTTCCCTAACTGACCCCACTCGCTCAGTTAAAACTAGGTGTTCTTCTTCATGACTGGCTTCTTAAAGAATAAAGACAGAGCTAAGCAGCTCTTTGGTACAATCCATATTTCTGAGCCATAAAATATAATCAGAAGTTGGAAACAAACAAACTGACTACCTCATTTGCTCATAACTCACACTACAATTATTACAGATATAGAAACACTATAAACATTACAAACTGTCCCTTTTACTTGAAAACTGAGCATGGACAAATAAACTGTCCAAATACCATCACTGTGTATAGTTTTGCCTATGGGTTTGTTATACAGGCTCATTTATACTGAATATGCAAATCTGTGTACATGTGCAAGCAGCATTTGCAGACATTTGCATACATGTCTGTCTAGTTACATGCTGTGGGCTGCTCACTTTTGCACTACCAGATATACCTGATGCAGGGCTCCTCAGATGCACATGACATTTAGTTGCGATTATGGTGGTATGCACAATGGCTCCTTTCTGAGTCTCTGCAAGCTATTATCCATAAACTTGATTAATTGAAGTACAAATACATTTACCTACATCTTAGCAGAAATATAAATCTGCCTTAATGTATTGTGAATCTTTTTTTTACTTCTAGGGTGCACTACGAAGGCTTAATCCAGTAGTGTTAGATGAATTCCTGGGAGCTGTGGAAGGTTTAGAGGCCTTCTGTTCTGAAACCCAGCTCCAAGACCTGGAAAAACTTTCTTTGTCTGTCAGGGCCCAGTGGGAGGTAGGCAAAATAATAGGCCTTTCCTGATTGAGCACTTGGTTTCTGCATGTTGCACCTGACTGATAACAATAACAGACCACTTTCATTCAGTACTATAATAATTTCTGTTTTGACCTAATGCAGCTCTCATGATTTTGCAGCATTGTTTACATTCATCATTACAGTGAGACAGCAAATTCTTTCAAGTTCTCTAATGGTTATTGGTATATTTCTTATAAGGTCTTCATATGATTTGTGTATGAAATAGGCATTTCTTCTATTGTTGAAGCACAGTTTGAAGCCTTTCTCCAACTTTCTGGAGGGGCCTTTTTATAGCATTCTTACATTTCTGATGAAGATCAGTGATTTTTCCTCTTTCTTTGGGAGCAATTACAGAGACATTCTGTAAAATACTACTTTTTAGAAAAAAAAAAAGGAAATGCAGAAAAACATGGAAGTGTTTATATAAAGAGCCCATTATAACCAGTTCAAAAGGGTGACATGCTAAACTTCATTAACTGGCTGAATCTAAAGTGGTCAGTGGATTGCTGTTATTGGTTTAGGTTTTGTATTTATAGCCAGTTCAGCTATTGGTGTAGCTTTTACTGTGGGATGTGGTGGCTCAGTGGTTAAGGCTTTGGGTGACTGCTCAGAAGGTTGTGGGTTAAAATCCTGGCCCTGCTAAGCAGCTACAGTTGGGAGCTAGAACAAGACATTTAACTTTCAATTGCTCTGTTGCATTCTCTCTCAATTTTAAATTCCTCTGTTAAAAAAAGCCCCTGACAAATGAGTAAATGTAACTGTAAAAGTTCATTAAAGCAACAGCTGAAGGAGCCAGTAACACTGAGACTTGGCATAATTTCCCAGGTGTACACAAAACCCAAAATTGATTTTGGTTTCCCAGTGAGAATGGGAAAGGCATGCAGTAGCTATAGGTTGCTGTCGTGTTTATCTATATATAACTGCCACGAGCCTGATGGTTAGGGAAGTCTAAAAGTCTCTACTATATGTCTTACTACCTAGGATGTCCGTTCAGCAATAGAGTCCTTTCTGCCTGAGTTGTGGCGAGAGGTTGCGCGAAGGCAGTCAGTTAATGTGGCTCAATTGAGGCATGGCATAGACACTAACACAGAAATCCCAGCCTGTGATCCAGACCAAGTGTGCAGTGAAAAGGTACCTCTAACACCACACTACCTAATCTGCATGACCCTGCATGCATGCATGGTTACAAAGATTCACTCCTACCACCTCTGCTTGCTTCTTGATTTAGTAGGAGTATTGTACAAACATACCAGAGAATACAAACGTGCATGTATCAGTTCATTATAATCAAAATGATGTCATTAGCATAATCATTATTGGGTTAATTATGTGGTGTACAAAAACTAAAAGACTTCAGCTGAAGATGTCCTTATCACCAGATAACAGATAGATCAAATACTGTATATAAAAATAGAAGTGTATAAGAAAGATTAAGTACAAAAGTTTGCATAGCTGAGGAAAAAATGAAGAAGGCAAATAAATGTATACCACCAGCACTCGCAGTGTATTAGGTTTCACGTCACTAGACTTCATACACTGCCTTCTACGTGTCAGGTCTGACTATTTTCTTGTTGATCTGGTATTATGTTTTGCATAGTGCTGTTGTAGGTTACAGTCACATTTCATTTTAAACTGCTTGGAGATATATTTACAAATTGAGGTACATTTAATTTCTTTTCACCTAAAAAGAAACATGAGTTGATGCAAACTTTTGCATTTTATGTCTAAAATCTACTTTTTAAGATTATGGAAGTGTAACAAAAAAACTAAGTATGAATTTAAAAGAAAAACGTACTTATGGGACACCACACAAAGTTAATAAAATTGGTATAGTTCTCAGAGATTCCTGATGCTTTCAGTCATGCAGTTATTAAAAAAAACTAATCAGTGCAGGTATGATTCATTGTTATTGTGCATGTTTGGGCAGGCCAAAGGGTGTAACTGTAGGGCGTTGCCTCTTTGCACTGGTAAACGTTTGTGCTTTGCTTTTCTGTCACTTTTACTTACTTACAGGCCTGTAATTCAAGCTTCACCTCAATTTTTAAAATGGCTTCTCTGACAAGGCCCTGTAATGGCATTCACTTTACAAAAAGAAATGCATGGTCGTGCACATTAATGCATCATGTCGAGATCCTACTCCCTGGCCAAGACTTAGTAAGGAGATCAGTAGGTTAAGGGAATGAGATTAATTAAGTCATTGCTACAGCTTAGTAATGCAAGACGACAAATAGAAAAGTGCAGCCACATAATAAGGTGTGATAATTGTGTTGTGTAACCTAGCTAGTGTGAGTGTCTATACAGGGTTTTAAGCTTCAGCTCATCTGGAAAAGCTCTCACACATTACTGTTTAATGGCCACTCATTTTTCTTAGCTTTTAGGTACTGTAATGCAGTAACATATTTGCATACAAATATTCACAATCCTTAAAAAATAAAAGTATAAAATAAAGATATCTGATTTTTATATTTCATTAAATATATA
>JAOVVH010000041.1:1576193-1593316 GCA_028566435.1 Scorpiodoras heckelii
GCCCTACACCATACTAATAAATTATTGTGGTCTAAAACCAGGTGTTTCAGTTTCATTGTCTAACCCCTGTATATATACAGCAACTTTGAATTTTTTCGAAAAGGTTTGAATTCGCATGCGAAAAACCAGCCATAAGAGAGGATGAACTGGAATGTGACAGTTCATTACAATTATAAGTGATACTTATAGGGTGTCATTATTTCCTCCTGAGTCTTTGTGCATGTGTATGCAGGTAAACAGCATTAAATCAGACCTGAGTGCTCTTGGAGATGGCGTGGAGGAGTTCAGAGCTGTGTGCAGGCAGCTGCACTCTCAGATACGAAATATCCCAGACTGTCCAGATGCTCCATTTGAGAGTGAGGCAGATGCACTCATGGATCGCTGGCTAGATGTACGTCTCTATTTTCATGTCAAAACCAATAGTGTTAATTGCACTGTTAGGAACGGTGCTGCTGTTTGAAATGACCTATGGGTAAGCAATATGGGCAGTGTGTAAGAATGTGTTCACCCTCATGTGCTCCTCAGGTGAGCGAGAGGACAGATGGTCATTTTGAGAATCTGCAGATTGGGCTGTCACTGTGGGGAAAGCTTCTCTTATTGGCTCAGGAGGTGGAAAGCTGGGCCAACAACAAACTTCAGACATTTGCTCAGTCACACCCATTTCAGACAGAACAGGAGGTTCTTGCTGTGCAGGTAACTTTTTCAGACATTACTGATGAACAACTAGAATATATATCCTGTAGATGGAGATATTTGAATAAACACTTTGTTTATATGTATATTTTACATATAAAATCAGATCAACTGAGTCTGTGGCAGGTGTATGCCATCGAAACCCTAAAGTACCCCAAAACTTCACTTTTGAGTAAAAAAAAGTCGGTCATTTTAAATACTCATGAAATAACAGCTGCGTTCAAGTAAAAAAACAATTCATCATCTAAATAAATGCTCTTGAAATACAGCTTCGAATTCATCACTTAAATAAATATAGAAAAGTAAGTTACACTCAGCAATTTTGTTACTCTTTCACCAAGGATCCAAGGAATGTTGGAAAACCTTAGCTACGGCTGACAAAAGCTAACAAAATCTTTATTACTAATCTTTCAGATGTTAGTTAGCATGATAATAACTGTGACTATGCAAACTAGCTAAATTCTAACAGCTAGTCACAATACAAACTTCCTTAATTAATATACAGCGTACATATAGTAGCAACAGATAGTTTGCTGTGTTTTTAATTTTGTCAGCTATTTTTTAATTAGTCTTAATTTTTTTATTAGTTTTATTCCTGGGTCAAATGTCCTTGTTAGTTTTTATCATATTTTGTCAACCTCATCCTGTTTTTTTTAAAGCCAAGGTTTATATGACTGAAAGTCTTTTTAAGTATTTTACTATAGTTTTAGTCAGTGAAATCTCTGGATTTTTTTTTGTTGTCTTTTTGTAGCCACAGATTATTATTGATTAACATTCCAATGAAGCTAGTTTAGCCAAAACCAATCATATTTTGTCATTTTAGTCTTATTTCATTTATTTCACTAACCATTTAACATTTCAGTTGTAAACGCTGTGCTGTATTGTTAAAATAAGCCTACTTTATTCTCTCTGAGATGAAGCTACAATAAAGCATATTCAACATAGTTTTATCAGCACAACTGAAAGCAGTGTTATGCAGTAATTTCCCCTGGCGTTTATTTGAGGCAGGTGTTTATTTCACTGAAAGGTTCACACATACCTCAGATTATAAGAGGCCTATGTTCATTTGAAATTCAGCTATTACTGGAAACTTTACAGTATAGAAAAAAAACAGTCTTTAATATTTTGTCCTTTTTCTGGACAAGTTTTTATTGTTTAAACTATATTTTACTCTCATCTTTTTTTGTCAACAATATTTCATGTTTATATAGTCACAGTTAGTGTTTAATAACATCTATGACATCTTGTCATTGTCTTGTCTTAGTCATGGAAAAAAAAGGTTGTTGAACAGATTTACTCACAGTTTTCATGAACAAAATTAACACTTGTCTTTTTGTTGTCACATCTGTTAAAGCTGTCTGATGCTAAAAGCTCACCTTATAATTTTACAAATATCTAATTATGAGATGATGATGATGATCATGACAATGATGATAAATGTAGTTGTATCTGAAAATGTTGTGAGTAGATAGATCATACTTAAATGTAGTAAGTAAAAAAATATTAAAAGTTAAAATATATCAAAGAAAATACCCGTACAGAAACTTTTGAATATCTTCAAAGATATTTTCCACTGTCTGCAAATAAAAAGTGTCACATTCAATTTATAAATTTGTCTGCGGTCTCTGAGTGGGGGGGGGCGTACTCTCTCCCCTGTCAGTCACAGTGAAAGTGGCCAATTCTGTTCATCTGTTAGCTCATCTATGCAGAAGAAGACAGGACTTTCATCCAATTTTGTCTGTCTGCCTTGTGATGTGTCATGAGCAGCAGTGCAAAAATATGCCACAGCTGTGTTCACATCTCTGAGGAATCATGTGGAAACCTTGGCCCTCCCTAGTTGGTGGCTGTTGTGTGATTGATTGATTGATTGATTGATTGATTAAATACTGTTACTACAACTACTTCTACTACTACTACTACTACTTATTATTATTATTATTATTATTATTATTATTATTATTATTATTATTATTATTACTATTTCTGTATTTATTTCTTTAATTTTAATGTTTTAATTGATTTTTTACATTTATTTATTTTAAATTTTACATTTTATTTTTTGAAGAATTCCCAAAGCTTTTGAAAAACTTCAACATAAATCTGGTTTAACACAAATGTTGACACTGCCCTTGGACATTTGTTATAACTGAGGTTTGGATAAACAAGTTTTCTTTCCTTTTATTAGTGCAAGGAACCAGTTGAACTTGTGTGTGGTAGTTGTAAATATGCAACAAATGTAGTGGAAGGTTGAAAAAAGTTTCCCTTTAAACATAATAGTACAATTGCTGTTATAATGCCTAATTAAGTAACTTATTAATTTATTCAAATTTATTCTTGTCATGTTCTCAGTTACTCAGTTGTTTGAACACAATTTGAACAAGTGGCCTGTTAATGTCTGAGGCTTTACCACTGCTCTAACAGGAGGAGCTGAGGACACAGGAGGAAAATGTGGAACGTTTCCATCGCAGGTCTGCCGAGATCAAGGAGATTCTGCACAGCAGCGAACCCCCCCTGGAGCTACAGGTAGGTTTGGCTGAGTTTAAGCACACATGCACAGAAATGCTTATTTACCTCTTTACATACTATGACTACTAGCAGACTATCTATACCAACCAAGTTTGTTGGGTTTTTTTATATTTCAGGTGACTGAGAGTCAGCTGAGGAAGAGAATGGAGGAAGTGAAGGAGCTCTTCATTGAGACGAGTGAAGTCTTCAGAGAGCTGGTCGCTGCCAAGGCTCAGGTCACAGCCAGGATGACAGAGTGCATGTCCTCCATACAGAGGATTAAAGATGCCCTGAGAACACTTGCCTCATCTGAGGGCCCACAGCTCATCCAGGATATCCAGGTGAATATATAGGCAGAAAAAGCAAGAAAAAGCATGTTGGAAGAATAAAGCAAGTGTTACATTGTAACATGTGTTACAATGAATAGTTAACAGTTAATATACACTGAAGTATCAGAAAACCTGGTATACCAGTTAGTACTTGGTAGGTCCCCCACAGGGTCTTGGAGGGAATGTTGCACAATCATCAGGCTGATGTCTGTTGAGGCCCTAGCATTGAATTGCGATGTTACTTGAGGCAGTGTTGCAAGCCTATCACGTGAAACGATTCTTGCCAGCTGACGCTGGTCAAGTTCACTCAGAGTCTTTTTATGGTCACACTGCTGTCATAGCTTCGAGGTTTTGCTGGAATTCTTGTAGACACAGTACACCCTTGAAATGCTCATACTTGAAAATCCAAACTTTGCTTCTACCGCTGAAATGCTATGACCTACTTCACGAGCTCCAACTATTAAACTGTGTTGAAAATCGCAAAATTGTGATAACTGGCCGTTCTCACAGTGGAAACAGCTCTAGAAGCTTCCACAGTCTATCACTTTATATACGCACTGGCAGATGCAAACAATGACATGCATAGGTGGCATCGATATGTATTTTGCAGTTTTTCTGGTACTTCAGTGTGTATAGAAGGCATAATCTGTAGTTTGGGATTTGATCCATGTGTTTTGACAGCTCCCTGCTGTTTTCTCCTTCAGGTCTTATCAAACAAACTACAGCTAGAAACTGAACAGGCAGACGATCTTATGAAGCAGGTTGCCTTGTTGGCCAATGTGGCCAGCCCAGAGAGCTTGCTGTGTCTTAGAGTGGATGGGGCTCAGCTGCAGGAAAACATCTCTGCAGTAAAAGACATGATCATTCGGAAAAGAGAAGAAGCAGAGAGCCCCAATAAGGTACAAAAGGTCAAATATGCCCAAGTCACAGTTCAGAAGATCCAAGATACTCCACTACAGAAAAGTGATTTCAGCAACACGCAGGGACTGCAAGGTCAGACTTTATCTCACATCTTTCCCAAAGCAAAAGAGCTCCATGAGGATTCATCAGACCATGAAGACTTCCTTAAAGATTTGGAGAACTTCAAACACCTGGCAGCACAAACAGAAGACTGGCTTAAAAGATTACAGCAATCAGTTGATACTCAGGAAACAGATATTAAGAATATCCCCTCTGAAGCGAAAAGACTGCAGAAACCGCAGGTAAAAAAAGATGTTTAAATTAGATATAAAGGAATTAAACTGTTCTTTTAGTTCTGTTTTACAGCCAGGTCTATTTACTATTTATTAACATGCAAGATAGTAGGGATTCCCTGCCTAATAAAAAAAATAAATTAATAATTTATAATAAGCCCATTGAAGCTGATCATGGACCTTTCAAATATTAATAGTCACAAAAAAGGCCTGAAAGGAAAAAAAGACAAAAGGTGTCTCAGATGAATACATAAGATGCCCAAGGAATGGCACTAAAATGGTGAATTTAATGAAAGAAAAATGAAATTGCACTGAAAAGGTTGAGCACATGGGAAGCCAAGGATTAGACCCATATCTAAATTGCCTCTTAGCCTTTTTTTTTTTAAATTTTGAGTTCCCCTTTGCCAGACCCTTATATTACTGCTCGGATTGATTTGAAACCGGCTGTTCAAAAGAGCTAAAGGTACTGGCAGAAATTTATTTCATATCCCAGGATATTATCACTATCATAGTCATGTCAAAATTGGATTTCAAAGATGGTTTCTATCTACTGCCTCACATTCTTATTTCTGTGCATAGTCAGTTCAAATGTAATGACTGATGTATGATCAGGTGGTGTTGGACCTGAGGGCTGAAGGAGACAGCAGGTTGGAGAAGCTGAAGGTCAGAGGTCAGGCACTGCTCCAGAGACACAGTGAGAGAGGGGAAGGAGAGTTACAGGATGTCCAATGCATACTTATGGATGCAGAGTGCAAGTGGCATTCTGTGTCGCTGTCTGCTCTTGAGCAACACAGGTACAGTATACATGCCCATATACAGTAGTATAATGTGTATGGTTGTGTTTAAATATACGATTATATTTATACGAATATATCAATAGGACTAGTTTTTATTTGCTTATGAGTCGATGGATTTTGACTGTTCAACTCCATAAATACGATTAGATTATGTTTTTGAGTCCTAATTGTTGCTCTTATTGCTCATTGATAAATATTTTTGAAAAAGTATTCATAGTTGGCATTTAAAGTTGCATAATGTCAATAAAGGGTTTCAGTCATTACTGTTAAATATAATCTTTTTACAGTTTTACAATAGTAAAACTTACAGTTTTTCCTTGTATTTCAAAATGACAGTAAATTATATTAAAATTACAAGAATAAACTGTTTATTAAAATGTATCATGTAATTTTACAAAAAAAAGTATAAATGGAATACATTAAATATCTTTTTTTAACCATTTTTTGGTGACACTTTTAACAAAACTAACCTTAAAACACAGTATATTGAAAACATTTCTGTAATTTAAATGTAAGAGTACTGTTAATCTGCATTTAACGAAAGAATATGCTTTTATTTTTTAATTTAGTTAATGTTTTTAATTTAAAAAATTATTTGACAGATTTTTTCATAAAACTTCTGAGAGTTACATTTGTAATGTAAAATTAGATGTTTTTTTGTTTGTTTTATATGTAAAACAGTCTTAGATTTATGGTACTTTTTATAATGAAGGCAATAGCTAAGCAGTGGGCTTGTGGTTAAGGAAACAGCCCTGTAAGCAGATGATTATGGGCTTGATCCCAGGAACAACACAACTGAAGCGTAATTGAGCAAAACACCTGATTGTGAACTGCCTCCAATAGTTTCCCTTTACTCAAGTTTTATTTATTTAAATCTTTTTTCATTTTAGATGTTAACTATGGTAAAGATAATTATTGCTTTTTACAGACATTTTCTGCACCTTTTTTTTACTCTATTATTTTTTTTCAAGTGATCTAGGCTACTAGTTTTGCATACACATTATAGACTACGTCTTCACATTTCCTGTTTAATCTACTCTTTGTAATTTAGGCGCTTTTCTTCCAGTCAGTACCACCGACAGCAGGTTGAGAACAGGCTACAGCAGATTCAGGAGCTGCAAGAGCAAACTGCAGCCCTACCTGAGCTTTTTCCCTGGCCAGGCTTAAGTGAGAGGAAGGCAGTTTTGGAGCAAGCTCAATGTCTTCTGGAGAAAGCCAACACCCTGAGATCTGAAGTTACAGCACTGAAGTTTCAGATGAGGGAGCAGGCACAGTTAACACAAGCCCCAAGCTGGACTGATCTGCCATGGGATAGTGTGGAGAACAGTGCCTGTAGCTTGGTCAAACAAATCAATGTAAGCAAGTTTGGATGCATTTTACATCAGCAGTCTATAATGTGTTATAGCACAGTGGAATGTAAATATGCCAATAAAGGCTTAAGAATTGCATCATGGCTATGTTTATCTTTTATTATCATATTTTTGTCTGTTTTTTTGTGCATGTATAGGATGTATGTAGTGGTCTGGATGAGAGCATTCACAAAGAAAGGCAGTGCAGCATCATGCTAAAGCAATGCAGTGAAACCCTGGACACTATGCAAAAGGATGTGCTCATGTCTTCACAGAAAGAAGATCAGAAGTCTAAACTGGACACTCTAGAAGTGAGAATGCACATGAATACTAGTTTACAAAGTTGTTAGAAAAAGAACACACTGTAACAGTCAGCCACTTGTTTAGACACACTTATATGCACACAAGCTTTGCCTCACACATGCAAACAAATACAGATCAACTAACTTGTATAGTGACTCATATGTGTTATGTTAAAGGCCTTGTTTCAAGCTCTGGGTCATGAAGGCAAGAAGCTGCATGAAGTTGAAATACTGACCACTTGCCTGCTAAGGAGCTGCACTCCGGAGTGTCAGACAGCCCTGTCTCGAGATGTTCAGACTCTGCTCAATAATCAGACAATGCTTAAGAAGTCTATTCACAAACAGCTTGACCATTTACAAAGACAAAATATTGGAGAAACGGGTTTTGAAGTAAGTATTAAAGATCCTGCTATGTCCTAGGAAATAGGAAGCGTGTATAGAGAATCTTATTAAACAAGTAGAGAGTGACATTGTACTCTTACCACATGTTATGATGTAACTGCAGTGCTGCCTTATCAACAGTGGAGGCCAAAGGCAAAAACTGCCCTATCACCTTGTTTTGTTCTGTTTTACATTAGTGTGATTTGAATTAAAAAAAAGGTTTTATTTGAAATAAAGCCAAAAGAGTTATTTTAGTCAAACTTAAAGCAGGATTTCACAGAATAACTATTCAAATAATGAAATTATCTAAAACACAGTTCTGAGATGGTCATTAAACTGTTGTTTACAGCAAGGAATGCTCCATATTTCTGTTTATAATTTAGCACAGCAAAGAGTCCAGACAGAACAGAGTTCATCTGCTCTTTTGCAGAGTTTATTCACTACATATTATAGCCATGCCAGTCTGGCAGAACACTGTTACCATGGCAGTCTCAGACGTACACAGTGTAATCTTCTAAATAACCAAACCACTTTAAATGAGTAACTCTGCCATTAACCTAGACTGCAGTTCGACATCTCTTCAACATTAAGTGCTTACTTGGTTGTCCATTTGCAGAACATGTTGGCCAGAACCGAAATTCCTACATGAGGCTTTACGTAGAGCTCATCTGTAAAATAATTTATTTAAATGTTCCAGATTTCCTGGGAGTAGATATTAAGTATTAGACTGATTCAGTATTGGTATATTTTTATATATGTACCATAATATTCCGTGCAGGCGGTTGCTCACAATATAGAGGATGGCATGGAAAGAAGAGATACCAGAATTACACCGAAGCAAGTTAGCAAAATGGAACAGATTATGAGCTGTTCATCAACTGAAACCGAGCAGCCCCTGAGCATCATGAAAGAAATGACAGATTATGGACAGTGTACTGAGGTAAGTGGTTTGTTCACTGGTGCAGATAAACAGCACATAGTTGCTGGTCCTAAACCTGTGTTTAACATTGCTCTGGAAACTTATCTTTCTATATTTAATCAACTACGTTCACTGTTTGATTCTATAGATTCTGTTTCTCAGCAAAAATTAACTGAGCCTATTTAATTATTTTTGTTTTTACTATACCTCATGATCAGGAAACTAAAAAAGAGGAAGAGGAAAATGTAAAACACACTAATGGCATTACTCTAGAGGGAATGCACTCATCCTCAATTACAGAACCAGTACAACAACAGCCTTCTACAATACACATGGACAGTGACAAGCGAATTAGCACTGAGATTAAAAAAGTCTGTAAAACTGTTCTGGATATTGATCAATCTATACTAAAACCTGACGGGCAGCAGTCAGTGCAGTCTCCCAAACCCAGAGAGGCTACTGAGTTCAGTTCTGACAATCCCATTGACAATGCAACAGATTCTAAATCAGGAATAACAAAAAGTGAAGAGGATCTTATTCAGTCTTTGGAAAGTCTAGAGAAAATCACACTGACCTCACTTACAGAATCAATGCAAACAGGTCAGACTGAAAATGCTCATTTGAAACAACTCCAAACTTCTATTCATATGGAAAGTTCAACTGGAGATGCACATTTGAGTCCTCAGCCTTCTGCACTATCAGACAGGGATGTAACAGACGCAGACGTGCTGCAAAATCAGAATGCTGATTCAACCAGATTGATTGATGCCAGATCTGTTTCCTTCCAGCAACAACCTGTATCTATAGAATGGGACAGAGAAGACATAGACGACACTGCAGTCTTAGCTCATATTTCACATGGTCAAGTATCAGAGGCTCTTGAAATTTCTGCAACCAAAAGTGACTGGTTGAATCAGACACCTGGTGCAAACCAGCATGAATCTTATTTGATACTCTTGGACAATAACAACCAAAGTGATGTTGAAATTGCAAAATGCTCTACTGCCATTTGGAATATTGCTCAACCTACACAGAAACCTGATGGGCAACAGTCACTGGAGTCTCCCAAAGCTGATGATGCTAACAAATTCAGTTCTGAAAATCTCACTGCAAAGGCAAAGGACTCTAAACCAGCAACAAAATGTGACACGGATCATATGCTGTCATTAGATAGTCTAGAGAAAATGCAACCAACCTCACTTAAAGCATCAGATCAACCTGAAAATTCTAATATTCAACAAAACCAAACATCTCTTGGTACAAACATTTCCTCTGGCATTGCAGATGTAACAAGTCACCAACCTTCTACATTGTCAGACAAGGAGGGTACAGAGGTGCTGCAAAGTCAGGAATTTCATGGAAAAGTATTTGATGCCGGAAATGTTTCCTACCAACCAGATGTATCCATACATCAAGAAAGAAAAAAGACACAAATGATGGCAGTCACACATGACAACATCACAAATGAAATGGATACTAAACAGGTAAAACCAGAAGATATTCAGTATTTAAAGACTTCCAGTTTTATTGGGAAGAGAAAAAAGAAAAACAAGAAGGTACTGAACACAGATCAGACAATTAATAGTGACAAAAAGACTGAAACAACAATCTCCAAACAAATGACTGAAGTCAGCTCTCTGCATCATCAGACAACAAGCACAAGGCATCTGGATGCTATAAACACAACACAAAGTATCACTGGGACTGCAAATGTTTGTCTGAATGTTGGTCAACCTACAGTGAAACCTGGAGATAATGAAGTCAGTTCTGAAAATGCCACTGATTATGCTACTGAGTCTGAATCAGGAACAACAAAAAGTGAAGAGGCTCTTATGCAGTCTATAGACAATGTACAGGAAGTGTTGTCAACAATTCATAGAGACTCACTGCAAACAGGTCAGACTGAAAGTTCTAGTCTCCAACAACTCCAAACGTCTGTTAGAACAGAAAGTTCCTCTGTAGATTCAGGTTTGTCAAGTCAACAAATTTTAATGTTATCAGAGAGGGAGATTACAGAACTGGGCCGGCTACAAAATCTGGAAGTTTATACATCAAAATTGACTAATGCTGGATTTGGTTCTTACCAGCAAAATACTCGATCTACAGAAAGGGATAGAGAAGGCACACAGTGTACCACAAAACCAGATCAGAAAAACATGAATGACCTGAGCACTGAACAGGCAAAAGTAGAAGAAGATTATATTTTGTTCAGACAGGTAATTGAAGCAACACACAGAGAAGCTGATGTTTCTCATGGTCCATTATCAGAGGTTCTTGAAATCTCTGCAGTAGTTGACTTGTCAGTTCAGCCTGAATCCATGATGGTGCACATGGACAGTGATGAGCAAAGTAGCACTGGGATTGCAGCAGTGTGTAAATCCATTCTGGATGTTGATCAATCTATAGAGAGACCTGACTCAGTTGAGTGTTCCCAACCTGGAGATGCTAATGAATTCATTTCTGACAATCCCACTGATAATGCAGCAGACTCTAAATCAGCACCAACGAAAAAGGAGGAGGAGGATCTCATGAAGTCACTGGACAGTCTAGAAAAAACATTTGCAGAATCAAAGCAAACAGATCAGACTGAAAATGCTTATTCACAACAAATACAAAGCCATCTTTGTGCAGAAAATTCCACTGGAGATGCAGATTTGTCCAGTCCGCAATTTTTGACGTTATCAGACGTGGATATTGCAGACATGGATGTGCTGCAAAATCAAGAGTTTGATACAATAGAAGAAATTAATGCTAGATCTGTTTCCTACCAACAAAATCTTGAATATTCAGATCAGCACAGACAACAGGCACATGAGAACACAATCACGAATGACAGAAATGAACCAAATACAGAACAGGCAAAGTCAGAAGAAGATGAAATTAGGTTAAGACAAGGAGCTGAACACATACATGCAGATGTTGATTTTTCACTTACAGAAATAGACGTGTTGAGTCAGATACCTGATGCAAAGCAGTCTCATTCTGCTAGGGAACACATTGACAGTGACAATCAAAGTAGTCTTGGTGCTTCAGAAGTTTATAACATTATTCTGGTTGTTGATCAACCTGTATTAAATCCTAAGAGGCACCAGTCAGCTGCTGATAATGAATTTGGTCTGATTTCCGAATCAGAAGACATTAAATCAGAAAGAAGAAAACCTAATGAAGATCTTATACAGTCATTGGGCAGTTTAGATAAAATGCAATTAAGCTCACTTACAGAATCAGTACAACCAAGTCAGCCTGGAAATGCTCATCTTCAAGATTTCCAAGCCCATGCTATTATAGAAGATTCCTGTGGAGATGTAGATGTGTCAAATCATCAAGCTTCTAGATTATCAGACAGAGATGCTGTAGAAGCAGATGTGCTGCAGAATGCAGCAGTTTGTACAGAAGAAACTGATTCCATATCAATTTCCTGTCAGCGAAATGCTGGATCTGTAGATCAGGACAGAAAAGAGAGACAACAGCCAGCAACTGGAATTTCTAAAAGCACAAATAAACAAGACACTAAACAGGAGAAAGCAGGAGATAGCCATTGTTCCAAGCACTTCAGGTCTAGTAAGAAAGGAAAGAAGAAAAAGAGGGTGCTGAACACAGATCAGACAATTGCTAAAGAAGCCATTAAGAGTGAAACAACAATCTCTAAGCAAATGAGTGAAGGCAGCTCAAGTCATCAGGATGCCACAGACAAGAATGCGCTTGATACAGCAAAAGATCCTGATAGCAGAAGTGTTTCTTACCAGCTAGACACTGTATCTGTAGATTGTGACACAGAAGACAGACTAGAGACAGAAAAGCCAATTACCAAAAGCACAAATGACCCAGAAACTGAACAGCCAAGAGAAGAAGAGGAGACCATCAAGTTCAAAGAAGAAATGGAATATATCCAGACAGAAAGTGATATTTCACATGATCCACTACCAGATGTTCTTCACATTTTTAAAAAAGAAATGAAACAGAAAACAGCACAGACAGCTGAAGATTATGTTTTATTCAGACAGGGAACTGAACCCACAGACAAAGAAGCTGATGTTTCTCATGGTTCTGTATCAGGAGTTCTTGAAATTTCCAGAACCGAAATTGACTTGTCGAGTCAGACACCTGATGCAGTCCAGCCTGAATCTAAGATGCTACAAATGGACAGTGACAACCAAATTATCCCTGAGATTGAGACAGTCTATACATCCATTCTGGATGCTGATCAGCCCACACTGAACCCTGATGGGCCTCAGTCAGTGAAATCTGCCAAAGCAGCAGATGCTACTGTATTCAGTTCTGTCAGTCCCACTGAGAATATAGCAGACCCTAAATCAGGAACAACAAAAAGTGAAGAGGATAGTAGGAAGTTGCTGGACATTGTAGAGACAATCCAACCAACCTTACTTACGGAATCACTGCAAATAAGTCAGCCCGAAATGGCTTATTCTCAGCAACTCCAAAGCCCTGTTTGTGCAGAAAGTTCCAGTGGAGATGTAGATTTGTCAAGTCAGCAAGCTTCACTTCTATCTGTCACGGATATTGCGAAAATGGATATGCTGCGAAATCCAGAAGTTGATACAATAACAGAGATTAATGCTAGATCGGTTTCCTACCAAAAGCACCCTGTGTCTCCAGATCAACACAAACAGCAGGGGCAGGAGAGAGCAATGCAAAATGACAGAAATGAACCAGTTAAAGAAGAGGAAAAATCAGGAGAAGACTCTTTTAATTTCAGACAGGAAAGTGAACAAACTCAGGGAGAAGTTGATGTTTCACCTCCTATAGTAGCAGAGGGTCTTGAAATTAGTAGAACAGAAATAGAAGTGTTGAGTCAGATGCCTGATGCAAATCAGCCTGATTCTGATATGGTGCACATAGACAGTGACAACCAAGGTAGTCTTGGTGCTGCAAAAGTTTATACCATCATTCTGGATGTTGATCAAACTGTATCAGTACCTGAGAGGCACCAGTCAGGTGATGATATTGAATTTGGTTCTGAAAAGTCTACTGGCAAATCAAAAGACTTAAAGTCAGAAAGGACAAAATGTAACAAAGAACTTATGAAGTCATTGGACAGTAAAGACGAAATGCAGATGACCACACAAACAGAATCATTTGAACCACGTCAGTCCAAGAATGCTGATCTTCAACAATTCGAAACACCTGGTGGTATAGACGACTCCTGTACAGATGTACATGTGTTTAATAATCATGCTTCTGCATTGACAAATAGAGATTCTATAGAGACAGATGTGCTGCAAAATCCAGCAGTTCCTACAGAAGAACCTGATTCTATTTCCATTTCCTATCACCAAAATGATGGATCTGTAGATCAGGATAGTAAAGACAGAACAAAGCCAGTCATTGGAAATGAGAAAAGCACAAAAGAAATAGACACTAAACAGGCCAAAGAAGAAGACAGCTATTGTTCCAAGCATTCCAGTTCTATTAAGAAAAGAAAGAAGAAGGTGGTGAAGACAGATAAGACCATTACCAAAGTAGACAGGAAGCATGAAACAACAATCTACAAACAAATGAGTGAAGGCACCTCTCTCCAGCATCAGACATTGAGCTCAAGGCATCAAGATGCTACATACACGCCACAAGATGCATTTACCGAAGTGGTTGTCATGCAAAATCAAGGTGTTGATACAACAAAAGATCTTGATGTTGGAATTGTTTCTCATGAGCTAAACATTTTATCTATAGATTTTGTCGCAGAAGCCATAGAAGAGACAGAAAACCCAATTCGCAAAAGCACAAATGACACAGAAACTGAGCAACCAAAAGCAGAAGTGGAGACAGTCAAGTTCAAAGAAGAAACTGAATATACCCAGACAGAAAGTGATATTTCACGTGATCCACTACCAGATATTCTTCAAATTTCTAAGACAGAAATGGAACAGAAAACAGCAAAATCAGAAGAAGATTATATTTCTTTCAGACAGGGAACTGAACCCACTCACAGAGAACCTGATCTTTCTCATTGTTCAGTATCAGATGTTCTGGAAATTTGTACAGCCAAAATTGACTTGTTGAATCAGACACAGGATGTAATCCAGCCTGAATCTAAGATGCTACAAATGGACAGTGACAACCAAAGTATCCCTGAGATTGAGACAGGCTATACATCCATTCTGGATGTTGATCAGCCCACACGGAACCCTGATGGGCAGCAGCCAGTGGAGTCTGCCAAAGCAGCAGATGCTACTGAATTCAGTTCTGATAGTCCCACTGAGAATATAGCAGACTCTAAATCAAGAACAACAAAACGTGAAGAGGATAGTAGGAAGTCGCTGGACAGTCTAGAGACAATCCAACTGACCTCACTTACAGAATCACTGCAACCAAGCCAGCCTGAAAAGACTTATTCTCAGCAACTCCAAAGCCCTGTTTGTGCAGAAAGTTCCAGTGGCGAAGCAGATTTATCAAGTCAACAAGCTTCAATGCTATCTGTCAGGAATATTGTAGAAATGGATGTGCTGCGAAATCCAGAAGTTGATACAAGCACAGAGATTAATGCTAGACAAGTTTCCTACCAAAAATCTCCTGTGTCTCCAGATCTTCACAAACTGCAGGGGCAGGAGAGAGCAATGCAAAATGACAGAAATGAACCAGTTACAGAAGAGGAAAAATCAGAAGAAGACTCTGTTAATTTCAGACAGGAAAGTGAACAAACCCAAGAAGAAGTTGATGTTTCACCTCCTATAGTAGCAGAGGGTCTTGAAATTAGTAGAACAGAAACAGAAGTGTTGAGTCAGATGCCTGATGCAAATCAGCCTGATTCTGGTATGATGCCCATAGACAGTTACAACCAAGGTAGTCTTTGTGCTGCAAAAGTTTATACCATCATTCTGGATGTTGATCAATCTGCATCAGTACCTGAGAGGCACCAGTCAGGTGATGATAATGAATTTGGTCCTGAAAAGTCTACTGTCAAATCAAAGGACTTAAAGTCAGGAAGGACAGAATGTAACAAAGAACTTATGAAGTCACTGGACAGTCAAGAGGAAATGCATACAACAACACAAATAGTATCAGTTCAACCAGGTCACCATGAAAATGCTCATCTTCAACAATTCCTAACTCCTGCTGCTATAGAAGACACCTGTAGAGGTCTAGATGTGTCACATCAAGCTTCTGCATTATCAGACAGAGATCTTATAGAGACAGATGTGCTACAAAATCAGTCAGTTCATACAAGAGAACTTGATTCCATATCCATTTCCTATCAGCACAATGCTGGAACTGTAGATCAGGACAGAAAAGAGAGACAACAGCAAGGACCTGAACAGGACAAAAGCACAAAAGAACTGGGCACTAAAGAGGTCAAAGAAGAAGACTGCCATTCGTCCAAGCTTTCAAATCCTATCAAGAAGAGAAAGATGAAGAAGAGGGGATTGAACACAGATCAGAAAACTACTATAGGAGTCAGGAAGAGTGATGGAACAGGCTTCAAGCAAATGAGTGAAGGCAGCTCTGTACATCATCAGACATTTAGCACATGCCATCTGGATGCCACAGGCACAACACAAAGTGCATTTACAGAAGTGAATGTGCTTGATATAACAAAAGATCCTGATAATGCAAGTGTTTCTTACCAGCCACAAACTGTATCTATCAATTTTGACAAAGACATACAAGAGACAGAAAAGCCAATTGCCAAAAGCACAAAGGTACCAGAAACTGACCAACCAAAAGCAGTAGAGAAGACCATCAAGTTCAAAGACAAAATTGAATATACACAGACAGAAAGTGATGTTTCAGATGATCCACTACTAGATGTTCTTCGAATTTCTAAAACAGAAATAGAACAGACAGAAGCAAACCCAGAAGAAGATAATATTTTGTCCAGACAGGGAACTGAACCCACTCAAAGAGAACCTGATGTTTCTCATGGTTCAGTATCAGATGTTCATGAAATTCCTACAAGCATAATTGACTTGTTGAATCAGACATCGGATGCAATCCAGCCTGAATCTAAGATGCTACAAATGGACAGTGACAACCAATGTGTCCCTGAGATTGAGACAGTCTATACATCCATTCTGGATGTTGATCAGCCCACACTGATCCCTGATGGGCAGCAGTCAGTGGAGTCTGCCAAAGCAGCAGATGCTACTGAATTCAGTTCTGTCAGTCCCACTGAGAATATATCAGACTCTAAATCAAGAACAACAAAAAGTGAAGAGGATCTTAGGAAGTCGCTGGACAGTCTAGAGACAATCCAACTGACCATACTTACAGAATTACCGCAAACAAGTCAGCCCGAAAAGGCTTATTCTCAGCAACTCCAAAGCTCTGTTTGTGCAGAAAGTTCCAGTGAAGATGTAGATTTGTCAAGTCAACAAGCTTCAATTCTATCTGTCACAGATATTGCGAAAATGGATGTGCTGCAAAATCCAGAAGTTGATACAATAGCAGAGATCAATGCTAGATCAGTTTCCTACCAAAAATCTCCCGTGTCTCCAGATCAGCAAAAACAGCAGGGGCAGGAGAGAGCAATGCAAAATGACAGAAATGAACCAGTTACAGAAGAGGAAAAATCGGAAGACGACGCTGTTAATTTCAGACAGGAAAGTGAACAAACCCAGGAAGAAGTTGATGTTTCACCTCCTATAGTAGCAGAGGGTCTTGAAATTAGTAGAACAGAAATAGAAGTGTTGAGTCTGA
>JAOVVH010000041.1:1595281-1606328 GCA_028566435.1 Scorpiodoras heckelii
CAGTCATTGGAAATGAGAAAAGCACAAAAGAAATAGACACTAAACAGGCCAAAGAAGAAGACAGCTATTGTTCCAAGTATTCCAGTTCTATTAAGAAAAGAAAGAAGAAGGTGGTGAAGACAGATAAGACCATTACCAAACAAATGAGTGAAGGCAGCTCTCTCCAGCACCAGACAATGAGCGCAAGGCATCACGATGCCACATACACACCACAAGATGCATTTACCGAAATGTTTGTCATGCAAAATCAAGGTGTTGATATAACTAAAGATCTTGATGTCAGAATTGTTTCTCATGAGCTAAACATTTTATCTAAAGATTTTGTCACAGAAGCCATAGAAGAGACAGAAAACCCAATTGCCAAAAGCACAAATGACACAGAAACTGACCAACTAAATGCAGAAGTGAAGACCATCAACTTCAAAGAAGAAATTGATTATAAACAGACAGAAAGTGATATTTCACATGATCCACTACCAGATGTTCTTCAAAAAACAGAAATAGAACAGAAAGAAGCAAACCCAGAAGAAGATGATATTTTGTTCAGACAGGGAACTGAACCCACACAAAGAGAACCTGCTGTTTCTCATGGTTCAGTATCAGATGTTCTTGAAATTCCTACAACCAAAATTGGCTTGTTGAATCAGACACCAGATGCAATCCAGCCTGAATCTAAGATGCTACAAATGGACAGTGACAACCAAAGTATCCCTGAGATTGAGACAGTCTATACATCCATTCTGGATGTTGATCAGCCCACCCTGAACCCTGATGGGCAGCAGTCAGTGGAGTCTGCCAAAGCAGCAGATGCTACTGAATTCAGTTCTGTCAGTCCCACTGAGAATATAGCAGACTCTGAATCAAGAACAACAAAAAGTGAAGAGGATCTTAGGAAGTCGCTGGACAGTCTAGAGACAATCCAACCCACCTTACTTACAGAATCAGTGCAAACAAGTCAGCCGGAAAAGGCTTATTCTCAGCAACTCCAAAACCCTGTTTGTGCAGAAAGTTCCAGTGGAGCTGTAGATTTGTCAAGTCAACAAGCTTCAATGCTACCCATCAGGGATATTGCAGAAATGGATGTGCTGCGAAATCCAGAAGTTGATACAATAGCAGAGATTAATGCTAGATCAGTTTCCAACCAAAACTATCCTGTGTCTCCAGATCAGCACAAACAGAAGAGGCAGGAGAGAGCAATGCAAAATGACAGAAATGAAACAGTTACAGAAGAAGCAAACTCAGAAGAATACTCTGTTAATTTCAGACAAGAAAGTGAACACACCCAGGGAGAAGTTGATGTTTCACCTCCTATAGTAGCAGAGGGTCTTGAAATTAGAAGAACAGAAATGGACTTGTTGAGTCAGACACCTGATGCAAAGCAGCCTGATTCTGGTATCGTGCACGTAGACAGTGACAAGCAAGGTAGTCTTGGTGCTGATGTTTCTCATGGTTCTGTATCAGATTTTCTTGAAGTGTCTACAGCCAAAATTGACTTGTCGTATCAGACACCTGATGCAATCCAGGCTGAATCTAAGGTGCTTGAAATGGAGAGTGACAACCAAAGTATCCCTGAGATTGAGACAGTCCATGCATCCATTCTGGATGTTGATCAGCCCACACTGAACCCTGATGGGCAGCAGTCAGTGGAGTCTTCCAAAGCAGCAGATGCTAATGAAATCAGTTCTGTCAGTCCCACTGAGAATATAGCAGACTCTAAATCAAGAACAACAAAAAGTGAAGAGGATCTTGGGAAGTTGATGGACAGTCTAGAGACAATCCCACCAACCTCCCTTACAGAATCACTGCAAAAAAGTCAGTCCGAAAACTCTTATTCTCAGCAGCTTCACAGGCCTGTTTGTGCAGAAAGTTTCATTGGAGATGTAGATTTGTCATGTCAGCATGCTTCAATGGTATCTGTTACGGATATTGCAGAAATGGTTGTGCTGCAAAATCCAGAAGTTGATACAGTAGCAGAGATTAATGCTAGATCAGTTTCCTACCAAAAATCTCCCCTGTCTCCAGATCAGCACCAACAACAGGGGCAGGAGAGATCAATGCTAAATGACAGAAATGAATCAGTTACAGAAGGGGAAAAATCAGAAGAAGCCTCTGTTACAGAATCACTGCAAACAAGTCAGCCAGAAAATGCTTATTCTCAGCAACTCCACAGCCCTGTTTGTGCAGAACTTTCCTGTGGGGATGCAGATTTGTCAAGTCAACAAACTTCAGTGCTATCTGTTTGGGACATTACAGAAATGGATTTGCTTCAAAACCCAGAAGTTGATACAATAGCAGAGATTAATGCTAGTTCTGTTTCCTACCAAAAATCTCATCTGTCTCCAGATCAGCCCAAACAGCAGGGGCAGGAGAGATCAATGCAAAATGACAGAAATGACCCAGTTACACAAGAGACAAAATCAGAAGAAGACTCTGTTAATTTCAGACAGGAAAGTGAACAAACCCAGGGAAAAGTTGATGTTTTACCTCCTATAGTAGCAGAGGGTCTTGAAATAAATAAAACAGAAATAGACTTGTTGAGTCTGATACCTGATGCAAATCAGCCTGATTCTGGTATGGTGCACATAGACAGTGACAACCAATGTAGTCTTGGTGCTGCAAAAGTTTATACCATCATTCTGGATGTTGATCAATCTGTATCAGTACCTGAGGTGCAACAGTCCCATGATGATAATGAATTTGGTCCTGAAAAGTCTACTGGCAAATCAAAGGACTTAAAGTCAGAAAGGACAGAATGTAACAAGGATCTTATGAAGTCATGGGACAGTCAAGAGGAAATGCAGACAACAACACAACCAGAATCAGTTCAACAAAGTCAGCATGAAAAAGTTCATCTTCAAAAAATCCAATTCCTTGCTGATATAGAAGACTCCTGTAGAGATGTAGATGTATCACATCAAGTTTCTACATTATCAGACAGAGATTTTACAGAGACAGATGCACTGCCAAATCAGGCAGTTCATATAAAAGTACCTGAGTCCATATCCATTTCCTCTCAGTCAAATATTGGAGCTATAGATCAGGACAGAAATGAGAGACAACAGCCAGCATCTGAAAATGAAAAAAGCACAAATGAACTGGACACTATAGAGGCCAAAGAAGAAGATAGCCATTGTCCCAAGGATTCAAGTCCTCTTAAGAAGAGAAAGATGAAGAAGAGGGTGCTGAACACAGCTCAGAAAATTACTAAAGAAGTCAGGAAGATCGATGCAACAATCTCCAAGCAAATGAGTGAAGGCAGCTCTGTACATCATCAGACATTTAGCTCAAGTCTTCTGGAGGCCACAGGAACAACACATGGTGCATTCACAGAAGTGAATATGCCTGCTACAACAAAAGATCCAGATAGTAGAAGTGTTTCTTACCAGCTACACACTCTACCTATACATGGTGACAAAGAAGACATACTAGAGACAGAATACCCAATTGCCAAAAGCACAAATGTACCAGAAACTGACCAGCCAAAAGCAGAAGAGGAGACTATCAACTTCAAAGAAGAAATTGAATATACCCAGACAGAAAGTGATATTTCACATGATCCACTCTCAGATTTTCTTCAAATTTCTAAGACAGAAATAGAACAGAAAACAGCAAACCCAGAAGAAGATTATATTTTGCTCAGTAAGGGAACTGAACCCATACGGAGTGAGGCTGATGTTTCTCATGGTTCAGTATCAGATGTTCTTGAAATTTCTACAGCCAAAATTGACTTGTCGAATCAGAAACCTGAGGCAATCCAACCTGAATCTAAGGTGCTTCAAATGGACAGTGACAACCAAATTATCCATCAGATTGAGACATCCATCCTGGATGTTGATCAGCCCACACTGAACCCTGATGGGCAGCAGTCAGTGGAGTCTGCCAAAGCAGGAGAAGTTAATGAATTCAGTTCTGTCAGTCCCACTGAGAATATAGCAGACTCTAAATCAAGAACAACAAAAAGTGAAGACTATCTTAGGAAGTCGCGGGACAGTCTAGAGACAATCCAACCAGCCTCACTTACAAAATCATTGGAAATAAGTCAGCCCAAAAAGGCTTATTCTCAGCAACTCCAAAGCCCTGTTTGTGTAGAAAGTTCCAGTGGAGATGCAGATTTGTCAAGTCAAAAAGCTTCAATGCTATCTGTCATGGATATTGCAGAAATGGATGTGCTGCAAAATCCAGAAGTTGATACAATAGCAGAGGTTAATGCTACATCTGTTTCCTACCAAAAATCTCCTGTGTCTCCAGATCAGCACCAATACCAGGGGCAGGAGAGAGCAATGCACAATGACAGAAATGAACCAGTTACAGAAGACGCAAAATCAGAAGAAGACTCTGTTAATTTCAGACAGGAAAGTGAACAAACCCAGGTTGAAGTTGATGTTTCATCTAACATAGAGGCCAAAGAAGAGGACAGCCATGTTTCCAAGCAAATAAGTCCTGTTAAGAAAAGAAAGATGAAGAAGAGGGCACCGAACGCAGATCAGAAAATTACTAAAGAAGATAGGAAAAGTGATGGAACAATCTCCAAACAAATGAGTGAAAGCAGCTCTGTTCATCATCAGACATTTAGCACATGCCATCTGGATGCCACAGGCTCAACACAAGGTGCATTCACAGAAGTGAATGTGCTTGATACAACTATTGATCCGGATACTAGAAGTGTTTCTTACCAGCTACGCACTCTATCTATTGATGGTGACAAAGAAGACATCCAAGAGACAGAAAACCCAATTTCCAAAAGCACAAATGATCCAGGTATTGACCAGCCAAAAGCAGTAGAGGAGACCATCAAGTCCAAAGAAGAAATTGAATATACACAGACAAACAGTGATATTTCACATGATCCACTACCATATGTCCTTCAAATTGCTAAAAGAGAAATAGAACAGAAAACAGCATGTACAGAAGGAGATTATATTTTGTTCAGACAGGGAACTGAACCCACACACAAAGAAGATGATGTTTCTCATGGTTCTGTATCAGATGTTCTTGAAATTTCTACAACCAAAATTGACTTGTCAAATCAGACACCTGATACAATCCAGCCTGAATCTAAGATGCTACAAATGGACAGTGACAACCAAATTATCCCTGAGATTGACACAGTCTATACATCCATTCTGAATGTTGATCAGCCCACACTAAGCCCTGATGGGCAGCAGTCAGTGGAACCTGCTAAAGCAGCAGATGCTAATGAATTCAGTTCTATCATTCCCACTGAAAATATAGCTGATTCTAAATCAGTAACATCAAAAAGTGAACAGGATCTTGGGAAGTCACTGGAGAGTCTAGGGACAATCCAACCGACCTCACTTACAGAACCACTGCAAACAAGTCAGCCCGAAAAGGCTTATTCTCAGCAACTCCAATCGCCTGCTTGTGCAGAACGTTCCAGTGGAGATATAGATTTGTCAAGTCAACAAGCTTCAATGCTATCTGTCAGGGATATTGTAGAAATGGATGTGCTGCGAAATCCAGAAGTTGATACAATAGCAGAGATTAATGCTAGGTCAGTTTCCAACCAAAACTATCCTGTGTCTCCAGATCAGCACAAACAGAAGAGGCAGGAGAGAGCAATGCAAAATGACAGAAATGAAACAGTTACAGAAGAAGCAAACTCAGAAGAATACTCTGTTAATTTCAGACAGAAAAGTGAACACACTCAGGGAGAAGTTGATGTTTCACCTCCTATAGTAGCAGAGGGTCTTGAAATTAGAACAACAGAAATGGACTTGTTGAGTCAGACACCTGATCCAAAGCAGCCTGATTCTGGTATCGTGCACATAGACAGTAACACCCAAGGTAGTCTTGGTGCTGCAAAGGTTTATAACATTATTCTTGATGTTGATCAATCTGTATCAGTACCTGAGGGGCAACAGTCAGAAGAAGACTCCTGCGGAGATATAGATGTGTCACATCAAGCTTCTACATTATCAGACAAAGAATCTATAGAGACAGATGTGCTGCAAAATCTGGCAGTTCATCCAGAAGAACCTGATTCCATTTCCCTTTCCTATGAGCAAAATTCTGAAGCTATTGATCAGGACAGAAATGAGAGACAACAGCCAGCACCTGAAAATGACAAATGCACAAATGAACTGGACACTGAAGAGGCCAAAAAAGAAGATAGCCATTGTCCCAAGGATTCAAGTCCTATTAAGAAAAGAAAGATGAATAAGAGGGTGCTGAACACAGCTCAGAAAATTACTAAAGAAGACAGGAAGATTGATGGAAAAATCTCCAAGCAAATGGTTGGAGGCAGCTCTGTACATCATCAGACATTTAGCACAAGTCTTCAGGAGGCCACAGGGATAACACAAATTGCATTCACAGAATTGAATGTGCTTGATACAACAAAAGATCCTGATAGTACTAGTGTTTCTTATCAGCTACACACTCTGTCTATAGTCGATGACACAGAAGACAGAGACGAGCCAGAAAACCAACTTGCCAAAAATACAAATGACCCAGAGACTTACAAGCCAAGAACAGGAGAGGAAACCATTAAGTTCAAAGAAGAAATTGAATATAACGAGACAGAAAGTGACATTTCACATGATCCAGTACAATATGTTCATAAAATTTCTAAAACAGAAATAGAAGAGAAAACAGCAAACCCAGAAGAAGAATCTATTTTGTTCAGACAGGGAACTCAGCCCACACACAGAGAAGCTGATTTTTCTCATGGTTTAGTATCAGATGTTCTTGAAATGTCTACAACCGAAATTCACATGTCGATTCAGCTGACACCTGATGCAATCCGGCCTGAATCTGAGATGCTACAAATGGACAGCGACAACCAAAGTATCCCTGAGATTGAGACAGTCTGTACATCCATTCTGGATGTTGATCAGCCCACACTGAACCCTGATGGGCAGCAGTCAGTTGAGTCTCTCAAAGTAGCACATGATACTGAATTCAGTTCTGTCAGTCCCACTGAGAATGCAATAGACTCTAAATCAAGAATAACAAAAACTGAAGAGGATCTTAGGAAGTCACTGGACAGTCCAGAGACAAACCAACCGATCTCATTTACAAAATCACTGCAAGTAAGTCTGCCTGAAAATGCTTATTCTCGGCAACTCCAAAGTCCTGTTTGTGCAGAACATTCCAGTGGAGATGCAGATTTGTCACATCAACAAGTGTCAGTGCTAGTATCTGAAGTATCAGAAATTGAACACTTTATGCAGTCATTGGACAGTCTATTGGAAATTTCACATCACCCATTGCAAGAGGCTCTTGAAATTTCTAGACCCGAAACAGAGTTTTTTGGTCAGACACCTGATTCAAACCAGCTTCAATCTAGTATGGCTCACGTGACCATTTACAAACCAAGTAATTTTGAGACTGCCAATGTTTATACCATCAGTCTGGATGTTGATCAGCCTCCACTGAACCCCGACAGCAAGTTCCTTCAAGATTGTGAAGATACAGAATGCTCTACTACAGATACGCATTTATCATGTCCACAAGCTTCTGGATTATCAGACAGAGATGCTAAAGAAGGGGAGGTTCTTCAAAATCAGGAAGTTGAAACCAGATCCCATACCACCCAGGAAACTCCCATATCTGCAGATCCGCACAGGGAAGAAAGACAAGAGACAGCAATACCAAAGGACAGAAATGAACCAGACATTGAGCAGACAAAATCAGAAGAAGACAATATTAGCTTCAGACAGGGACCTGAATTCACAAGCACAAAAATAGATTTTTCTCACACTACAACAGCAGAAGCTCTTGAAAATTCTGTAGTCAAAATGGACTTGTTGAGTCTGATAGCTGATACAAATCAGCCTAATTCTAGTATGATACACATGGACAGTGACAACCAAAGTAGTACTGCAACTGCAAACGTTTATACCATCCATCTGGATGCTGGTCAAACTATTCTGATCCCTGAGAGGCAGCAGGAAGCTGACAAATTTTGTGACTTCCATTCTGAAAATTCTCCTGCTAATGTAACCGAGTCCGAAAATGAAACAACAAAAACTGAGGAGGATCTTATACTGTCATTGGACATTCTACAGGAAATACAGTCAAGAGAATCAGTACAACCAGCACAGAATGAAAATACCCTTCTCCATTTCCAAGTCCCTGTTGGTTCCTTTAGAGATACACAATTGACAAATACTCAGGATTCTATATTATCAGACAAGGATATTACAGATGTGGATGTACAAAATCAGGAATGTGATACCACAGAAATGTTTGATTCCAGATCTGTTTCCTACCAGCAACACGTTCTATCTAAACAATGGGACATAGAGGACAGAGAAGAGACCACAAACCTTGATGAAAACATCACAAATAACCCAGACACTGAAGAGGCAAAAACAGAACATTATATATTCAGACTGGAAACTGATCTACCAAGCAATGACCCTAAAATTTCACATTATCCAGTTACAGAGGTTCTTGGAATTTCTCGTACAGAAACTGACATGTCAAACCAGCTGGAATCTGATATGCCAAGCATGAAGACTGAAATGGAAAGTAGGCCTAGGACTGATAAAATCTGTACTATCATTCTGGATGTTGATCAGCAGATACTGAAACCTGATGGGCAAGAGTCTTTGGACTTTCCTAACACTGGAGATCCTAATGAATTCAGTTCTAGAAATCTCACATCTCATGCAAATGACTCTAAATCAGGAGTATCGCAAACTGAGGAGGATATTAAGCAGTCATTACGAAACAGTCCCGAACAGATGCAGTCAACCTTACTTAGAGGATTAGTCCAACCAGTTCAGACTGGAAATGCTCATCTTCAACTAGTCCAAACACCTGTCATAAAATCAACAGACTTTAAGCAGAGCATTCACACCAGAGCTGAGTCTGAGTCACCAGTAACCGCTGCAGAACCATTACATCTGGAGTCCAGCATCCATTCAGAAGCAGCCTCAAAGGAGCAGACTGAGTATTCGGACAGCAACAACTGCTTACAGGTATCTTCACATGCATTTGCTTTTCTTTGCAATCATTCATTGCCAGTGTGATCCTCTATAACAGTGGAAAAGCCAAGAATGGTTGTATTTTGTCAATGTGCAATCAGCCTCATTTCAGCACTTAATGTTAACTGTACTAGGTAAAACTTTCCAGTTTTTTTTCTACAGCACAGAAAATGTTTCCCTTTATGGGTTTGACATTTATAAGTCTTTTTAAGCTGTATTTGAATCGCTTTCAGAAAAGGTCATTTAAAATAAATTGCAAGCATTTAAAGCATGAATACTCTTTTTGGTGTTCAGAAATTCCCAGGAAACTAGATATTTTTAAAAAGTCTCACCTATTGGCATTTCTTGTGGTAGTTTGGCTGTTTCTCACTGGCCAACGAGGATAATGTCTTGATATTTAAAATATGGTAATGGTAAAAGGAGCATGCCTAAAAAAATTTTTCTCCAAAATATGCAGAAATTCATGTATTCATTCTTTTAAATTGTATTCTATTTTTGACATTTTTGTATTATGTTTATTGTGTAAACTCTTGTGTTTATCACCTCCTTTTTACTGCAGCATGCATTTAATAAATGTTAGTTAGATATTAAGGTTTCTGTACTGTACCGCATGCTCAGTTTGGTGTTTGTTGTGGCCTTGCAGTCAGCAGTTATTGCGTGTAAATGCTTGGTGTGTTATATTGTATGCAACAAATAGTTGTACAGACCTGCAATACAGCTGCAAGCATATCATACCCTTTCTATTAATATCATTTACCACTGCCAAAAAAATCATCTTACTTAACTGGAAAGACAGGACCTACATTTCCATAAAACACAGGCTCAGCCTCCTTACAGATCACTATAATCTAGAAAATAATTTGAAGAAACCTGGTCACATTTTCTACACTATATGAGGGGAACTAACTACAGCAGCTATCATTTCACAGGTTATTTATTTATTTATTTATTTATTTTGTATGTTAATTAATTTTTTTATATACCCATATATACTTTATAAAACTTAATACTGTCACTGATAAAATGTGCAACTAACATAACAAACTCGTAATGTTTTACTGTCTGTCTACCGCCGATGTGTCTCTCTGTCTGTCTGTTTGTCTGTCTGTTTGTCTGTCTGTCTGCTTAACTGTTTGTTTAACTGTCTACTTAGGCTCATATCTTACTTGATCAAGCACGCACAATTACACACATCACACACACATGCAGGCACGTGTGTACACATACCTAAACACACACACACACCTGTATGTTCCACCTTACTCCATTTTTTTTATTAGTCATTTCTATAATTTAAGTTGGCATTGTATTTTCATCATTATTGTGTTGTATTATACCGTATTATACTGATTGTTTCTCTCTGAGTTTGTAATAAAAATAAAGTTGTCCTCCAAAGATGGGGGTGGAGGCGGGCCAAAAAAAAAAATGCAGTACAGCTGCTGTCTAGGTTGCTCAAGGCACACCATGCCTCACAGGGAAGATCTAACTCAGAACAAGCCTTCATGTTTACTTCAGTTTCCACTATAATATAGGCATTTACACATGCTGATCTAGGACATTATTTTCACCAAAAAAAACTCCAATGTGTTTTACTGTTTTATGCAAATGTTTTTACAATTCTTTTCTAAATTCTTAGTCAGGAGAAATGTCCAAACCCAAAACAAACATACCTGGAAGTGAAAGAGATCAACGTGAAGGTTTCAACGACACCAGCAAGCAAACAGGGACAACAAACCAGCCTGCTAGAGCATCAGCACTGGACATTTTATTGGATATCAGCAGAAATGTTTCCTCTGAAATAGATACCAGTGATGTTCCTACAGTAAGTGTGAAGGGATTGTGGAGAAACATAATTGCAGTAACTATTTTATTGTGTTCTTTCATTTGTTTTTCATGTTTTGCAAATAAGTGCTTAATACTATATATCCCACAAGATATTAATTTATTTTGCTCTAATACACTGTAATGGAAGGTAACATCATGATTTGGTTATCAGATAACACATTGAAGTGTCTGTATTATGATGATTACATATATATATATATATATATATATATATATATATATATGTGTTGGACAATGAAACTGAAACA
>JAOVVH010000041.1:1607231-1626594 GCA_028566435.1 Scorpiodoras heckelii
TTCTACATTTCTGTTTTTTTTCTGTCAAGATGGGGTGCTGAGTGTACATTAATGAGAAATAAAATGAACTTTTTTGGTTTTAGCAATTGGCTGCAATGAAGCAAAGAGTGAAAAATTTAAAGGGGTCCGAATACTTTTCGTACCCACTGTATATGATTGGAACTATGATTGGAACGTTGATTTTCAAACCTGCATTTTGGCGTGTTTCTTCAGAGCTGCCGACAGTATGTTGTGGAGCAGTTGGATTTACAGTCTCAAAGTAGAGGCTCTGGTCTCTCCCAGCTCAGCCAGAGTATGGCAGAAAGATGGAGTTCAGCACTGTTGGATGCTACAGCCACAGTACAAGTTAAAGAGGCCCAACTCCAACAGGTCATACAATATCACCAACAAATACAGGCCCTCCAAGATACACTTCAGGAACTGGAGAAAGAGTTGGATTCATTGAGCCTGTGAGCACATTTATCATGTTCAATTAATAATAAATGTTTGATATGTATCATTTAAAAGTTCTGTACATTTTTCCTCTGTTTCTCTATTTATATAGGGTTTCTATGAAAAGCAGTGCCATTCAAGCAGAAAAACTGCGGGCGTTCCTCAAGCGCATGGAGCAGAAGAAGAGTATGCTGGAAGAACTGATGCATACATGTTGCTATGTGTCACCCTATTTAGGAGAGGCTGAAGGTCCAGTGGCATGCCTAATCCAGGTTAAGAATTTGGAGAAACAGTGGCAGATTTTGGAGGGGACAGCAGACAGAACCTTAAGGCATGCTGACCATTGTATGTCAGAAGCTTCTGCACTAATGATGGACGCTAAGTCACTTCTGGGTGAAGCAGAGGTTCTGCACACAACTTCTTGCTCACTTTCGAGTCAGATAAACGACTACCAAAGGACCATACAGGAAACAATAACATACTCTGAGTTTGTGGATATAAATTTACGATATCTATACCTCCTTGAACTATCACAGGCTCTTTTACAATGTCCACTAGGGGAGAAGGAGAAGGATGGCATTAGCAGTGTTTTCCAAAATCTGAAATCTCATTTGGATTGTGCTCGGGAGAAACTTTGTACTTATGCTACCTGTTCCAGTGACCACTTATTGGCAGAGATCACTAATACTATGAAAACCTTGTTTGCTTGGGCAAAACAAACAGACAGCAGAATCACCAGGAAAAAGAAGTTATCACTTTTCCCTGACGAAGCCAGTCAGCAGGTTAACAGCATGAAGAAACTGTTGTCAGAAATATCCTCCAGGCAATTTAAATTCTCCTCTGAGGTTATGAAATTAAAAGAGAAGATGGCAGGTCTTAGCCAGGTGGATTCTTCTCTTATGTTATCTGCTCTCCAGGCCTTAGAGGACCTCTACAGTAAGATCTCAGAAAAGGCAGAGAGTGTTACTTCAGAACTTAACCAAATGTTGCATGCTAGACAGAGACTGGACATGCAGATTACAGACAATAGTACCTGGCTGGCCTCACTCTTAGAGAAAGAGTCCAGTAAAGCTGCAGCAATCCAGCTTGGAAGCTCTATCACAGACTTGCGAGTATACCATCAAAAACATAAAGCTACATTAAAAGAAGCTGAGAAACGGCTATCTACTATTCAGACACTTCTGGATGAGACAAAAGACATGTTTCATGGTCTTAGTATTGTAGACACTTTCCACCTTATCAACAAATTAACCAACTTGAAAGAAGAGATCAGTGGGATTGTAAAATGTAAGCAAATCACATGTTGGGAACTAGAGGAGATCGTGCATGCCCAGGAATCTTCTACAGAAGAATTGGCTGCCATCCAGAAGAGTTTACGTCAAATAACAAGTGACCTTGAGAAGACAAGATATCCTGTAACACGAGACTCACTTGCTGCCTGTGACCCTATACGACACATGCTGATAGAGTATGTTTCTCAAGTGCTGGAAGTTCAGCACTGCCAGGAGAACCAGAGGAAAGACCTTCTACGGACCATTCTGAACATGCAGGAGAAAATTAGGCTGCTGGATCAGCAGGGCATGTTACATGGGGAATATCTGACATCCAAAAAGCATTTGGAAAACCGCTATGAGGCAGTGAAGAAGAGAGTTCTTGATGTCTCGGATAGCAGCAGAGATGCTCATAAGCGACTTCATATGGCTCAAACTCTGCTAGCGGAGTTACCCCTGGTGAAGATATCCTGTCAGAAGACAGCAGAGCAACTGGAGGCCATTTCTGGTGACCTCTTCCCATCACAATTGAACTCAGAGAGGCAAAAGTTTCACAACATGTTGGAAAGTCTTACTGCCTGGGAACCTATTGTTAAAAACCAGGAGGACTCCTTATTTGCTAGCAGCCTTAGTAGTCTCAATGATCTGACTCCACTGACTGAACACTTTACGAGAGTTGAAGAGCAGCTGAAGCAGAACAGCTGCCTGGAGCCAAGTGACCAGGCAATTACCATAGCGCTACAGACATGCTTGACACTTGAGAGGTCAGTGGCATCTGGGCTGCGAATGTTGGAGATTTGCAAAGACTGTACAGCTATTGAAGGCTATGGGAAAACCACCGACATAGGAAGAAGAATTTTAAAAGACTGTAAAATGCAGATGGTAAATGCTTTTATATTATGCGGAGAGATTAACATTAGGATTTTAGGCTTGAATGTATTATTCTACACATTGCTTTTTATTTTATTAATTCTGTGCATCTGTATTTGTAGTAATGTATTTGTCATTGTGTACTTAGTTAATGTGTGTAAATGTGTTTAATGTGCTCAATTACACTTGGTGACTTGTATAGTAGGCACACCTAGCTTATAATATTTTGTTAACAACGGTTATTGTTGTTATTATTGCTATTGTGGTACCTTACAACTAATTTGGGGATGGATAACACATTTTGCATGGCAGCAGGTGGCCTACAGGTTGTATTGGCCACCGAGTGTATATCGTATTCAGAAAGTACTAATTTCTGTGTGTTTGTTTAGGAAAACTTTCTGAAGGCTAAAGAGACCTTGAAAGACTATTACAGTGCTGTCCGACGGGCCGTTGGTTTCCTTCATCAGATTGAGTCTAAACTCTTGGTCCCATCTGCCAGCTTCAAAGACTCTAAAGAAGAACTGATCCATACTCAACAACTTCTTACCAGTCTGTCTAAAGGATTTCAGGATCACATAACTGAATTACAGGGAGGATTGCCCTCACAGGCATGCTTTTCTTCTCAGATTAAGAAGCTCCACATCCAGGTTGTCAACCACCTCCAAATGACAGGTGCCAAATTGGAAGCTGAAGCTCAGCTCAAACTGGAGGCCCTTCAGAGGTAAATACATTGTTTCTTTGTTGTTACCTTTGATTGGTAAAGTGTGAAAATATGCCTATGATTAAATTATGAAAAGGTTGAGATAAATGTTAATGCATGATGAGATAATAATAAATGAAACAGAGGTTTACAGGGCATCAGGTTGAAACTAGAGGTGTGCATCAGAGGACACAACTAAAAATTCTGCTTTACCTAGTCGTAGGATTCATATAAAAAAAATTTTTTTAACCTTCTGGTTTAGGTGAATCAATTTATAGTTTGGGTTTAAATTCCAATATTTATATATATTTATATATCCAATAAATTCCAAATGCAGATATTTGAGATATGCCGGATATTTGAAGCACTAAAGAAATACAGATACAGATAGTCTCACTGCATTAAACCCATATTTCACAGCATTAATATGAATAACACAGCTGTGTTTGATCCCAGTAAAATTGTGGGCTTTTATAATTGTTTTTGTCTCTGCCTCATTTTCAGGTTCCTGGTGGAACAGGTCATCCACACTAAACAGCATGATGATATGAACCACCTTCTTCAAAACTTTGACTTCCAACTTTCAGACATCTTCAGCCACAAACTAATTTCTTTAGAAGAGTGCAAAGACCAGCGTGAGAAAATTAGGGTGCGTTAAGATGTCGAAAACGAACATTATCCACTACAAGCTATTCAAAATGATATGACAAAGAATTTCTATGTGGAACTTTACTTAAATCTGCAGGTGCTTCAGGAGGAGCTAGTGAACGTGGGTACAAGGCTGGACGAGCTGAAAGACAAATGCCCACTGCTGAACTGTAATGTTGGTGCAGAGAAGACACCGGGACATCTACAGAGGCATTGGGCCTTGCTGCAGCAGTGGCTAGACACACTGAAATCCAGAGTAGCCCATACAGAGACACAGTGGCAAGAAATGATGTTAAGAGTAAGTTTCTGCAAAAAAGACCAACGCAAAAAACATAATAATGTTAATCTTAATGCTTTGTTGTGTTGTGTGTTGTGTTTCTATTTAAAGAGCAGAGCATTAGCATTAGTAGTCTGTGTTGATATAAGAGTTTTGCTGTTAGATCAAGAGATCCAGGGATGCTCTTGACCATCTCCAACACAGCCTTTCTGAGATCTCCAAGATGGAAGGATCTCTTCTTAAGCTTCAAGAGATCCTGGGACAAACAGAACAGCTCCAAAATGAACTGGACCAAGAGCAGTTCACTTTGGTCTCTCTTCAGCGCTATGAATCACGACTGCTTGGTTCCTCGAACCTTCGTGAGAATCAAACTCCCAGTCACATAAACCAGGAACTGCAATCACTTCTGAGCCATTGTCGAAGGTTTGGCCATGCACAAGCATACATGCTTTACAACAGCGTAAACATTTATTTCCCTATAAATATCACAGTCAAAAGAATACCTGATGCACATTTGTATCCCCAGCTTAAGAGAACAGAGCAGCGAGGTGAGACGTGATGTGCTGTCTGAGATCCAGGAGTGGAGTCGCTTTCAGGAGGAGTTGAAGGGATTGCAGCAGAGTGTTCGCTCTCTGCTTTTAGTCTTGCAGAGCCAATCAGATACCAGACATATACGGGTCAGTGCTCCCTTTGTGAACATGATTCTGTTTCTCTAGGTGGAGCACACTCTTAATTTGTAACACTTCTCAACAGCTCAACCATTAGGCAAGAATACACAAAAGCCTGCAATCCCCATATACGGAAATTAAATACAGTAGAGTTCTGTTTGTGGTGCTGCACTTTCAATACTTTTTAAGTAGGCAATAAAATGGACTATATTATCCCTGTGAGCTTTCTGAAGCACAATAACATACTAAACCCTTCTCATCAAAGTCACTTCAATTAGCAAGATGAACTTGAGTCTACATAACATACACTGTAGGTTCCCATCCCTGGTCGTCGAATACCCCCTGACCTGCACATTTTCGTGTTTTACACACTAAAACACACCCCGTTCCACTCCATATGTTCTGTTAATAACATTGTACATTATTTGAATTAGTTATGTTGAGAGCAGGGTGAACACTAAAATGTGTAGGACACAAAGAACAGGGATGGGAACTTGTGACATTCACCATATCAAATCCGTCAGTGTGCACTAGTTAGCAGACACAGTGCACAACACTGCTCCATTTTGCTGTGTCAGTGCAAAAATCCTCTCTGTGATGATTTTTTCTAGTTTGCCTCCACTGGCTACAGGCTTGTCATGATGATAGTGAGATGAATTAAGACCTTAATGAATTAAAGAACTACAAATATGAACTAATAATATGTATTAATATGCTTTTACTTGTTACTCTGCAATATTCCTTAGTGAGTGTTAATAGTGGGTTGTAACATTTACACCCAGTGAGCAGAATTCTGTTTTTGATTCATATATAGAAACATGATATTTAATTTATGGTGTGGAATTGCTTTATTCAAGTAAGTGATAATGAGTTTGTTAACATTACTTAAGGCATATTAGTATTGAAGATGTTGTTAATATTAACCAATGGCATGAAAAGTTTTGCATCATCTGTCTGTCCCACAATCGGTAGGAGGTCAGAGCAGAGGTAGACTCTCAGAATGTCAGACTGCAGGACATTATGGACAGGGTGAGGAAGAGGAGCACTGACCCACCTCAAGAGATCCAGACACTACGTGACCAAGTCACTCTGTCCCTGAAGGAAGCTAAGGACAAGGTATAGTAAAGTCGTTTTGTCTTTATGCTTATTTGGTAGCCATTGCCCTATAGGTGACTTCATGTGTTTTGTAACGAACTGTCACTATTAAGTCAAAAAGTATTTTAAATGCTTAAAGATGATTTCTGGATTGCTTATGTGCACAGCAGACTGGTATGTTTACAGTTAACAGAAATCATTCAGGGTATTTGTTGGTGTTTTAGGTGGAACAGGCTATGGAGAGGAGTGGTTCTCTTCAGACCATGAGTGAGCATGTGGGCAAAGTGACTGAGGGTTTAAGCTGTGTCAAGACCATGCTGCAACAGAAGAGTCCCACCATAAAAGAAGCTGAGAGCATACTAAAGGTGTGTGCCTTAAAAATAATACCTGGAGTGATAACATTTCACACAGGTAGGTTAAGTTATATTTTCAGACACATTCAGGTAATCTGTCAGTACCCATCCAAAATAAAGGTGTGTTTTATAGCATATAGGATGTGAGGTGGTCTGGGGAAATGGGTCGGATGTCTCAAGTAACTTGAGGTTTAGGAAAGTTAATGTTGAAGTTTAACTTTAAGAAACCAGTTTATGTGACAGAACAGACAGAGCACCTGAGAATGAAATCAGATGTGATGAGGAAATGATAAGGAAAAATCTAATTAAAGAAAGAAAAGTGGCAAACAGACAGTTTATGTTTAAGGCTGTCAGTGATATGGAGACAAAAGGATACACATGTATTGTTATGACCACTGCAGCAGCCCTGGCGGTCATATCGTTTTTGACAAAATTGTTTTTCTTCTTCTTCATCTTCTGTTTTATTTTCTTTTACCAAAGTCTGGTGACAATATCATAAACACACTTCACCAATCCACACACCACTTTGTAATGTTGTAGCCCCAAATGTCTGATAAAGAATATAAGGTTTTTGTCTCTAGGTGAATTGAGGTAGGCTCAAGAACTTTTTGAGCAGTAACTTGAACCATTTTGCCTGAAATAATGAACTTTTTATACCATGTTGCCTCTAGGGTGAGCATTACCCTAGCTCATTCTGACTCATTTGTGGAGTAGCGCCACCTCAATACTGTTTAAAGCAAAAATCTAGCATTTCACTAGCCAGTATGTTGTGATGTAAAGACTCAAACTTTACGAAATTTCACACTCTGCATCTCTACAACATAATCAAGACGCATACCAAATTTTGTGAAATTTTGTCCATAGGGGACACTGCAACAGACACATTACCATATAATGTGATCAAGAACTGCTTAAGCAAACCTTTCACAGTTTGTTGTGCTTATTTCACGTCATTCTTGCTCGTTCTCACTTTATGCGGAGGCCGTTCTGTACCGTTATGCACTAGTATTTAACAGACCTTAAACTGTTTTTTGTATTAAGTCCACAAATGATGTGACTTTGTCTTGCCAATTAATGCTATGCCTAACCCTAAACCTAACTTTAATCTGAATAATGAAAAGACAATTCTCTTACATTTTTTTGTAAAATTTTCTACAACAGAAAAACCCCACTTTGGTGGGGACCACCAAATGTCCACACAAGGTCAAAAATATCAGATATTCCTAATCTTGTTGGGACATTTGGTCCCCACAAAGCTATAAATACATGATCTCTCTCTCTCTCTCTCTCTCTCTCTCTCTCTCTCTCTCTCTCTCTCTCTCTCTCACACACACACACACACACACACACATACACACACACACACACACACCATGACCCTGAACCGAATAAAATGATAAATTTGGACACAGTTAGCCACAATGTATGGTTAATCAAGCCAAACTATTTTCAAGCCCTACACACTATTATTTGAGAAATCACTTAAGCCAGTTACTTAAAAATCTACTGTATTTTAAGCAGGTGGGCATGCATTGTGTGTGTCTACATTTACAGCATGTGTGGGATGAATTGGACCAGTGGCACTCACGGATCACTGAGCTCGAGGCAGAGGTTCAGGAGCTGGCTGAGGAGCAGCCTGAGAGAGCTCATGTACTGATGGATGAGCTCACCAAACCGCTGCAGCTCTACCAGGCTGTAGCCAAACAGGCAGAGCAGAGGACTGCCTTCATTAACAGAGTGAGTACAGTTACATCCTGTCCTGTCATCACCCAGCACTTCAGAGCTCACATGTCACCCCACAGTCAGCTCAGATTAAGTGTTTGTTACAGGATTCGATTTTATGTGGTTTCTTCAGCATGACTCAGGAAATGAGCATTGAAATGGTTATACCACTTGTTATTTTTTATTATGCATTTATGTGTTTATTTGTGACTGTGTGATGAATTTAGATCCCTACGTGCCTTCAGGAATATGAGGATGTTCTGCGTAGATCTACATGCTGGCTGACTGAGACTCAGTCCTGGCTAAAGACTCCTCAGACCTATACGACTGCCAAGTGTCTGCACAGCCATGCCAACTCCCTACAGGTCAGACCACTACAACATTTAAAGTGCCTTCTGCTTAAACGCTCTCAAGGCATACATTCACATATGGCTCCATGGGTATTCCACTAAAATTTGTGATGGCCTAGCTAGCAAAATTGTGATCTGGATTAGCAGCTTACATAAATGAATGTCAACAGCACTTACCCTCTAGTGCTTATCCATTGCTGAGTATGAGTTTAAAGTGGTTATGTTTTGTTTTGCGTTGCCACTTCACTTTGTCACATTGTTCTGTTTTTGTAATCTTTAAGAACAAGCTATTATGTCATTTTAGTACTGAACAGTTTGGAGAAGGTAAATGAATATATAAAAGGCTGTGCACTGCAAAAAATGTCATCTTAGCAAGTGAAAATATCTTGAATAGACACCAATGTATCTGGTAGTTATATATTAGTAATATATAATATAGTAATATTAAAGTAAACCAAATATAAGATTTCTAGACCTATTTCTTGACTTTTCTTTCATTTCATGCATTTTCTTAGTCTATTCTCAGATAATTCTAGTAATTAATAATAAATTGTCATTGTTATGGTTTATTTTTCATCCTATGAGAGAAAATATGATCTCAATTGATGACTATATTCAAAAGATTTCTGCTTTCCAATGTACTTTTATTCTTGCCTTAATTAATGGGCTGCCTTTTGTTAAATAATGTACTTATGTTCAGGTTACACAACAGACACTTTTATCCAAAGGTACTTGCAACTGAGACAGGATACAGCTGAGCTGACAAAGGTTAATGGACTTACTTGAGGACCCAGCCATTGGTGGTGCTTGGATTTGAAGTCACAGCCACTTGATCTGTACCTCAATGCCTTAATCACTAAACCACATGTCTAACTGCCAGGGTTCATGTTTAAAAAATCTGGAGTTACCGAACATTGTCCTTTCATGCAAACCCCATTTCAAGAAAAGTTCGGACACTTTCTAAAAATGCAATTAAAACTGATATCTGTAATTTGTTAATTTACTTGAAACTTTATTTAACAGACAAAAGGACAAAGAAAAGTTTTTCAGTGTTTTCAGTGATGAACTTACTGTTGAGCAGTACTGTTGAGCAGCTCAAGTCTTGTACACAGCAAGAATGGGCAAAGATTACACTTGTGAAACTGCAACAATTAGTATCTTCAATACCCAAATGATTAAAAACTGTAAGCAAAAGAAAAGGTGAAGGGACCCAGTGGTAAACATGCCTCTGTCCTCTGTTTATATTTAACAAATAGAATTACCGGTAAGTTCATCATTGAAAACACTGAAAATCTGCTCTTTGTTCTTTGTCTGTTAAATAAAGCTTCAAGTGAATTAACAAAATACAGATTTCAGTTTTTACTGCATTTTAAGAAAGTGTCCCAACTTTTCTGGAACTGGGGTTTGTACATTGATCATTTTTGCTACAGTATTCTTCATATGCTTGGTTCAGTCTGCGTAAAGCTTCACTGGGGCCATATCCAGACCAACCGCTAAGAAAAGTCAGTATAATTTAGTGATGAGTCAGTGCTAACACCGGTGCTTATTAGCCTTATCTAATTATCATCATGTGTAATTATCATCATCAACAGCAATTTGTGACCAAATGCAGGAGGTCTCACACTACTGCAGCACTCTGAGGGGCTTATTTTTTCCCTCACAAGCTTTCATGTAAGCTAAGTATGCAGATCTTTTCTTTTTATTTCAAAGCAAAGTGCCCATTGCAAGCTGTGAATATGTGGGTGCATAAATCAAGGCAAATTATTGGTCCTGCTGCACTCTTGCTCACAGTAAATGACATATTTTGACCTTCCAAAAATAAGAATACTTCCATCCACTGAAAATTGGTTGATCAATGGTTCACAGTGGTATTAGTGGTTACTGGCACATGCAAGGCATTTTTTCCAGCTTCAAGTCCCAACTAATTGGGAACTTGTAGGAAATTTTCTCTAGACATGGAAGAAACTGTCCTCATTTTGATTCTGTTTTTGGTATGGTTAAGACAAATGTGCTGTTTTTAGAAAATTTTCTCGTTAAAAATATGTAATTTGTAGTATCAAGTATCTCCTATAAGACCCTAGAAGAGAGTTTTTGTCTGATCACTAATATATATTTTCACATCAAATTCTAGTGTCTATGTTTTGTCTGTCATGAAGTATTAATTATTTTGACTGAACTCTGAGATGCTTTTTGGTTGGCAGATGGTGCTGGATGAGGCAGAAGGGATGCAAGGGGCTCTGAAGGCTTTTGGGCCTTCACTGCAGGAGATATCAGCTGTATGTGACACCAGTATTGCCGAGCAGAACCGTTTGCAGATCCTCACTGACATTAGCCACATGCAGCATAGTGTTCTGGAGCCACTTTCTCAGCTCCAGCATGCAGCAGCAGTAAGTACCAGAGTCACTGATTACACTTTCATAAAGATTTAAGACTGGTTTAATCAACATACTTATATTAATATGCAGTAATTTGGTACTGTGACATATACTTACTTGCGGTTTTATTAGGAACACTTGTACACTTACACATTCATGCAGTTATCCAAGCAGCCAATTGTATTGCAGCCGCACAGTGCATAACATAAGTTCATGAAGGTACAGGCCAAGAGCTTCACTTAATGTCCAATTAATGGGTTTCTATTACCTGTTTAGGAGATGGATGCAATTGAAACAGAGGTGAAGACAATGGAGAAGAGTATCACGAAGATCAGAAGCATCTTATCTACTATAGAGACAGAGGACATATCCCCAGAAGAGCATCTTCAAAACAGACAGGCAAATCCAGTCACAGCTATAAAATAATACGCGACTTGTTTGTTATGCTCCCTAATTATGCTCCCTAATTATGATATCGCCATATAATGATTTTCATTTCGATTTTCAGGTAATCCTAGAAAACCTGCAGGCCATGGAGAGGACCTTAGCTGAGATTGAGAGGTGCAGGGATGGTCTGGGTCTGCCTACAGGAGCCGAGCTCAGTCTCTCGGTCTTCCACAGAGCCGAGCAGCTTCATCCCCATATCAGTGAGCTTCAACAGCTCACTGAGCAGCAAAGCACTGCATTCAGGGTCTGTACCATTCTGCTGATTACTGTGTGTGATTCAGAGCAGTGCAAAAACACTATTCGTTTGGCACACTATGGCTACCTTTATACTGCAAGTGCTCAATAATGAATTCCTACTCAAATCTGATTTTGATGATAATTTCCTAGATTTGTATGCCAAAAATGAAAACTTATTTAGATTTTTTTTGAAGCTGCTGTGCAGGGGTGGTTCTCTGCGGGGGCTCCCGAGAGGCGCAAAAGAAAAGCATTGGCCCTTGATGCCAAAGCCATGTATGACCATGAGTTCAAAAGAGCAAAATTAACAATGCTTTCAGGGTGGGAGTGGAGGCATATGTTCCCTCCCAAATCAGTTACAAAGGCTCTAGCCAATCACTGAATCTTAGACCTCATGCATAAAGAAGTGGAGATTAAGCGCTTACACCACCCCCGATGTTTGAAAAGATGTGGTCGAGTGACTTCATGTGACTTGGAGGAAAAATATGTTTGCACAAAATAGAATTTATTAAATCTATATTTAAAAAAAATAAAAATATCTATATTTTATATAAATAAATATAATAAATAAATAAATAAATATAAATAAATAAAATATCTATAATACATTTCTAAATGTTGACAAATTACTGAACTCTGATGTAAATATTAGAATTTGTTACTTACTTCATAACTTACTTACTTAAACTCAACTTTCATAACTTAATTACTTCATTTGCAAGTTAAGGTAAATATCATAGTGGTAATTGTTGAGTTAATTATACTTGTTGACCCATGTACACAGAATAATTATGATTGTGGCAAGAACAGTGCTGCCTTATAAAGAACGATATGGAACTGAATGTATGAAAGTACAACTGCTTGACTTTCAACATATATAAATTAAATCGTCTTGGGGAATCTGCCATAGCTCTTCTGGAGACTTTGACTGTCATACTTACTTCTTTTTTTTGCATGCAAAACCCAGCAGCCTTCATTACGTTTTTTGTCTGAAAAGTGGTCTGATATGTAATGTGTTGCTTTCGTTACTGACATACAAACATTTCTGTGTAACATTTAATTTATTGTTGGAAAACTCAATAAAACTACAGCCTCAGAAGCACTCTGCTTACACAGCAGATGAAGAACTTTGTATTTTATATTGCACAATTCCATTGTTCTTGTGCCAGTACCTTTGTTAAGTCACTGTAATAATGTCAGCCCATTATTACAGATTCTGACAAATATAAAACACTCTATTATAATGATGCTCTGAAAGGTCACAGCTTTTTTATCTTAACTATGTTTAGCTGTTGCTGTTAGTTTAGGTCTTTTAAACACATTTCTCTTAGGCAGTTTTATAGCTGCTGGTAGTGTTCGAGCTTCTTATCTTACATGAAAGCAGTTTGGAAGACTCTGACCTACAGAGCTCGGTCCTGAGGGCTTTCATCATGTTTTTGAGCCAAAAATATAACTTCCTGAAGAGATTCAGTGAAGCACATTTCTTACAGCAATGATAATTACAAAATTACAATGGGAACCTGGTACATAATATCTGGCATAATTATTGTGAAGAAACATTTAGATATTAGAGTCTAAAGTGTATCTGTCTGTTCTTCAGATATTAATGACTCAAATTATCAAGTCCATTATCAACAAATGTCAGAATTTCCCATGTTACTCATGACCCTTGGCTCTGTTTGACATGTTGGACTGCAGTATATTATCAAAATAAAAGTACATAAAATGTTTCAGCTCTTACATGATGTAATAAATCTTTTTCTATTACGCCAAATCTATTACGCCTATGAGAATAAGAGGAAGGAAGCTTCCCTTTGGTTCAAAACCATTTAAGTGAAAATATTTTTTAGAAATGAAGAATATTTGCGTTCAAGAGTTCAAGTTTTACTTATTAATGTTGATGTGTTGTGATTTGTTCATATATTGCTTCATACAATAAACCTTGTGAGCTGTCTTTTTTCCCCTAGGCTGCTGTTGGTCACTCCATGGCTGTTATCTCTCTCTCTGATGGAGGAATGGTGTCCAGTCTTGCCCTTCAGTGCTCTGGGGATGTGATGGTGAGTTCAGTGCCCAGTGTCACACTGATTAATCAAATGCATGGCTAAGCACATTTCAGATATTCTCAGATTCTCAGTACCTGCTTTGAATAGACAAATACAAATCAAGTGCAATCACAAAAACTGGGGCAGACCAATTTTCTGTGAATGATGAGATATTTTAGCTGAGCAATGGATTTAAGACAGTGAGGTTGAACTTTGGCCACCAAAATTCTTGGAACTGTCAAGCAGGTGTCTATGGAAACATACTCAAAGGAAGAGGATTATGATGATTATGAGGATGAAGGCAGTCACTCTTCGTCCTTTGGGACTCTCACGTGCACTGCTCCAGATTTATAGGACACATTACACTTTATACTGTGCAGGGTGGCTCTAGTTTCTCTGCCACACCGGAATTCATGGAATTGCTTTCACTTCTTAGAGATTTTTTACTTGTCACAGCACTTTCTAGACTACCTGAGACTACTCCAGTCTGATTCCGCTTATTTATGCTTACATTTATTTCCATCTTGTCTCTTTGGGTACACAAAATAAAATGTTATATTCCTATCTCTTCCTATTTAACTAAAAATTACATATACTTATGTTATCTTTCTTTTTGTGATTGCAAATCCTTTATATTTATTAATCAATTAGCTTTTGTGCAAAGTTTAACAACAAATTAAAAAACTAATTTACAACAAATTCCATTTCCTCAACAATATTATTAAGACATGATTCATCACTATACTGTTAAATTGTTCAAGACAGTAGCAGTGATAATGCAATGTATGTGTTAAAATAGCAGTATTTCAAACAGCTAAAAATGTTTTGCCTTCTTTTAAATTGTCTTCTTGAGTATCACTGTTTGATTTTCATATATGCTGAGATCCACTTTTGTATATTATTTTATGTGTTGTCATTTTCTCACATACACCAGTAATTTGCTATTCTAATTTCTGGCACTGTCAGATTCAGCTGCTCACCTCGTCCATCTGACGTAATCTCCTGTTTTAACTATCTGTTTGAAATGTATTGCTTTGCTTACTTCATCCTGCAGGACCCGGATGAGATTTCAGTGGGTGAAGATCCTGGTGAAACCAGTGCTGCCACTGTGGTCCAGGTGTCTGTCACTAAGGTAGCTTTCATATGAATTGTATTAACTGATTATTAGCACCTGCCTTATAGAGATCTGGGTCATGTGTTTTAATCTTAACTCGTGAAACTTCAATCTACAGGAATCTTTTCCAACCAAAAGGCCAGTGGAAACTAAACTAAAAAGTGCTCCTTCACCTACACAGCTTGATACAGCTATTTCAAATATAACAAACAGCAGTCCAGTTGATGGTGATACAGCTCATATGCCTGTGACAACTCCAGAGACATTATTACCACCAGCGGTTGATCCTGCTGTGCAAATTAACATGTTGACTAATGAAACTGAGGACGTAAAATATCCAGAAACAACAGAGATGCCAAAAGGAGTGACACAGAATGATGAGCTAAAACCAGAGCAGATAGACACATCTTCTCTACAGCCTGGACTGGTTTGTAAAAACAAGGACATTGTAGACATTAGGATTGAGTCTGGGATCCAAGAAATTTTAATTGATCAGGTTGAAGAGTCCACATCCAAAACCGCCGTGAAAGAAACTATAACCTGCACTGCAGTCAGTGATGACCATAAGCCAGTGGAAAGCACAATCCCTACACTGGACACAGACACTGTTTCTCAGGAGGACAAAGCACCGGTAAACTAATTTATTATAACCACCATGCAGCTCTTAGTGTTTGACTTATTGTTTTAAAATCATAGAATGTGTTTATTGCTAAATTATTAGTTTTGGTCCAGTCTGTGACAGTGAGACACAAAGACGTAGTGGATTGCTGATATTAAAATACTCTATTATTTTGTAATAAATGGCAACTGAGTGACATTTTATATTGATAGATGTTAAGATAAAACAGTTCACTATGAGTTGCTTTTTTACCTTCATTATTTGACCACACATACAACAGTCATTTGCACTATGAAAAAAAAAATTCTTTGGGCTGTCAGATGCAGCTGCTCAGCTCTCCTGGCTTCAAGACACAAGCGAGTCTCCAAAAGCTCCGTCTTGAGCCACCCAGTCTGTTTTTAACGATCTGTAACTGTTTTATTCAATTTAAACCAGAACCCAGGTGAGACTCCAGTGGATAAAGGTCCTCCTGAAACCAGCGCTGCCCCTGTGGTCCAAGTGTCTGTAACTAAGGTACAGGTTACATTCTTCTATATATTGAATTAATAGAATTTTAATTCTTATCTTTGAGAAAGTCATGTGCTCTAAGCTTTCAGACCTGAAATTTAGTTTTCCAATTTACAGGAAGCTCCTCTTAAAGAAATCAAAAAGTCAGTGGAGGCCGTACCCTTGAAACCTGAGATTTTATCTGAAACTGGTGTTTCATCTAAACAAAAGTCAGTTGCTGAAGATGCTGGTCCTGTATCTTCTGCAGTTTTTTCACAAAGTCTTGATACGTCAGTATCTGTGACAACTGATCCTGCTGTGCAACTTAACAAAGCAACTAAAATAACTGGTAAAGAGACGGAGGAAATGCTGAAGGATGTCAAACAGGCAGAAGCAGTGGAAATTCCTGAAGACAAGGACATTGTAGATATGCAGACAGAGTCAGACCTTCAGGAAATGTTGGAAGAGTCCAAATCCAAACCTACAGATAAGGAAATGATGAAACAAAGTACAGTTAGTGAAGACCAAAAGAGAGCTGTCTCATTCTTGGCTGCAATACCTGTACTGGACACAAACACTACTCCTCAGGAGGATACAGCACTGGTGCACTAATCTTTTATCTCTGATATACTGTATACTAAGATATTAACAGATACTACATTGCTTACAATCAAGAAATGCTGAACATATAATTTATGTATTTCTGTTACGCCTACTGCAGGAGGTACAGAAGGAGCTACGAGAGCAGAGAGATCTAATAGAAGCCATTGCTCGCCACAGCAGTAACTCTGATCTGGAGCAGGAGGACCAGACACATGAAAAGAAACATGCAAGGTATGACACCAATCCATTCCCTTTCCAAGCACACCCTTGCCTTGTTTTGATAATCTGTTACATGGTCAAACCTGCTACTTTTCCTGTAAGCTGAAGAAAGGTACATGACGAAGGAATCACATGAACAACAACTCACGTTCTCTGTTTTTAGATCCATTGGTAGCAGTCTGCATGTTCCTGAGCAGCCAACAGAGATGAAAATGACTTGGGTCCAACTTCTCTCCAGACTAGACATCCTGCTGGACTCAGTAAACACTGAGCAGGACAGAACTAAATTAGAGGTCAGTGTCAGTCTTAAATAAAAAATAAACCCCTATATGTGTGGAACCCTAGTCTGGTCTGGTTGTAGTAAGAACACAGTGAACCAACAAAGAGGGACATGAACCATCCAATAGGTTATATGTGTCAATTCTAATGTGATAGATTGCAAAACCGGAGTCCTGCAAAGCTACAAATACAAATACATTTTACAGAATTGTTTTCTTCTTCTTGTATTTACTATTATTTAGCACTGACTTCATGTTATTTGTGATTTCAACAAACATTTGTATACCTTTCCTGTCCAATAAATGAAAGGTGTAGTTAAGCTTTTTTTCTGCTCATGGTAGAAAACAGAAATAAAACTAATCTAGACAAACAAACTAATATGTGATAAACCAGCCTGAGCACACCTTTAACAGTGATTGTATTAGATAAAAGCCATTGTGTTGCCAAGTTATTATTCTGTGTCTTTCTCTCCAGGTGAAAAGTATTGCTGAGGATGAAGTGTTAGGCGATGCTGGATCTTCTATCACCCAGGAAATGCATGTGCATGCTGAGCGAATTCGGCATATCCATCATAAGAGACTCACACTGGCCGCTCCAGTGAGTTTGGGATTGTCACATCACAGAGCTAAGAACAATAACTTTTTAGACATAAAGATATTTGGACTGGGTCTTACTTTCATGCCACACACTTAAATTACGTTTGTTGGATTAGATACAAGAGTATGTTCATCTGTAGCAAAATCTTATGACTGATTATTCCTTTCAGGGTGGCATTGTTCAATCCGAGTTGCGTGAGGCTTTGACTTGTCTGAGTCACACACTCTCCAGAATCACACACACACTTCAGTCTTCATCAGAGATGAGCAGAGAGACTAGCCAGCTCCATCTGCTCAACACGCAGGTAGCATATGATACCACCTCAGTTACAGACATTTTACTCAAAATCTTATTATGTTAGTTACTGTAATTTGACTGCACTCTACTTCTCAGTGTCTGTTATCACAGCTGGCGTCTATAAACAGTATGATAAGCAGTATGGGCCCAGGAATCACTGACTTTGAGGTCTCGGATGCAACTTCCTGTCTGGAGCGAATCAGTAGCTGCATATCCTCCATTCAGAGAGCCTTGTCATCCCAAGAGGAGCTGCTGAGTAGGCAGCTTGGTCAAACTCCGCAGCTTCAGGTTTGTCCTTCACAAGCACCAAGAGTTTCAGAAGTCTAGATGCTTCTTTATGAGTAATTTCTTATACCTTGGCATATACTGTAGATTGCAGAGCAGTTGCTTGAAAGTCCAGTATCTGTACTCAAGGCCAGCGCAGCAGAAGGTAGAAAATCAACCAGCTTCATTCAAGATCTGTCCAGCCTACAGGTACTTTTTCATTCTCCTTCCTGCTTCATTAAGGAAAAAAACATCCTGTAGGGACACTTGTCTTCTCTTAATGTAGCACAAAGTACCTATAGTTTTAATGAGTAGTTTATACTCTTGTGCTGTGGTCTCAGGTTCTGCAGGGAAAGATGTGGCATTCCATGCAAGAGGACAAGAGGACAGAACAAGAGGTTTCAGCAGTACACCGCTGCTATCAGGCTAATCTGCAATGTCTAAGGGATCTGTTGGAGCTGGGCTCCGAGAGACTTCAAAACAGCCAAGCCACACATCAATACAGCTGCAGCCAACTTCAGAACCTGCTCAGAAGACACAAGGTACACACACTCATGCATGCATGCATGAGCATCTGCCAACATAGTAATCTTATTACAGTGAAGCTCACAGGAATCAAGCTCATATAATACTGGAACAACTCATAGTACCTTCTAAGCATTTTAAGAGTAGACCAATATCTATGCTTCATACCAGACCCTCTGTGTTTTGTTATATGTATCACTATACTTTGTGCATGTGGTTAAAAATGTGCCCATTTGATGCAAGTCAGATCCCCCCAAAAAACAATTCCAAAAAGCATTGGGTGTATGACCTTCAAATATATTGAAAAATACAAGAAAGGTGTAAGTTCTTCTTAAATTGCTATCTTCCCATGATTTTCAGAACAGATAGACACTGCATACTTTATTAGGAACACTTGTTCAGGCAATTATCTAATCTAATCAATTATGTGCAGTGCAAGCAAAAAAAAAACTATACAAAAGCAGGTCAAGAGCTTCAGTTAATGTTCACATCAAGCATGAAAATGTTGAACAATCCTGATCAAACTGGCTTTCTCAAAGATCGGCATTCATCCACCAATATGCGCCGATTAGTGAACATAATAGACTACACCTCACACCAAAACATACCAACAGCAGTTGTAACCCTAGATGCAGAAAAAGCCTTTGATAGAGTAAACTGGAAATTCTTATTCACCACACTATATAAACTTGGATTTGGAGAATCATTTATTAACTGGATACAGATCTTATACACTGCACCTAAGGCCACAGTCAACACCAATGGGGTAATATCACAACCTTTCACACTACACCGGGGGACTAGACAAGGATGCTCACTCTCTCCTTATCTATTCTCTATCTTCATAGAACCACTAGCAGCAGCAATACGCCAAAA
>JAOVVH010000041.1:1636591-1646690 GCA_028566435.1 Scorpiodoras heckelii
GCCAGTCAAGTTTTTCCACACCAAACTCACCCAACTGTGCCTTTATGGACCTTGATTTGTGCACTGGGGCACAGTCATGAAGGAACAGAAAAGGGCCTTCCCCAAACTGTTCCCACAAAGTTCCCACGAAGCATACAATTGTCCAAAGTGTCTTGGTATGCCGAAGCCTTAAGATTTCCCTTCACTGGAATTAAGGGGCCTGTATAGTCAATGTTATATATTTAACAAGAAAAATTTATTTTAAATAAATATGATAATACTAATACTACACCCAGGGAAAACTTGAAAACAAGAGTTAGGGGGAAAAAACTGACCCAGAACAGTCTGTGAAATTTGGCTCTGACAGTTTCTCAACCTCATATCACTTGAGAGATGTGTGAGACACTGTTTTTATTCCCATGTGTGGAGTTTATATTTTTTGCCATCACATTTAAGCCACATCGTGGTCATTTCTGACCACTTGCTCACGCCTACATTTAAGTAAAAATCCCATGCTGACAAGACCGTTTTGTTTTGTTCTCTTCAAACAGAGTGGACCTCCGACTCATATCTATATTTGTCTCCATCTAGAACACATTACCTGTTCAATAATGTGTTATATTTGGTTGCTTTTCTAGTGAAAAGTGAAATAGCCTGTGTATGTTTGTGTATCAGGTGGGAAGCTGTGGTGCGTGACGTCGGTTTGGAGCTGCAGAAGGCTCAGATGGAGCTACGTCTCTGGCAGGAGTACAGGCTGCTATATCAGGGCTGCTCTGATCATTTGAACCTTTACTGGGAACAGTGTGAGGCTTTTCTGAGCCTTCCAAAAAAACAGGCATATGGCATCGAGCTGCTTCACAACAGTATCAGTAACATCAGCGTGAGTTATTCAGAAGCACCTACACCACAATCAGCCACACCAGGAACGCAACACATGCTGGAAAGAAATCTCTAGCAACAACAATAGTTCATATAACAAAAGTTGTTTTTATGCTGATCTATAGAAATCAGTTGGTTTGAGGATGTTTAAAAGTAAAAAAGCTAAATATTAATTAATTTAGAATTCTATGCAATGCAGGAGTGAGACTGAATGAGCTTTGAGTTTTAAGGACATACTGGATTTTGGGGATACCCTGTATGGTCTAATAAGGACCTTGCTGCTTTTGAACCTGTGGGAATATTGAGTTCTGAGTTAGAGCATGGCATTACTGCAGAACTAAAAACACCTCCAGGTTCTGTAGCTCTGCTTCACAGAACAGACTGATTAGTCTAGTGTTGTTTAGGACTGCAAAAACAGGCATATGGCTCTTTAAAAAGGAGACTGTAAAGGAGTGTCCTGACTAACAGCAGATGTTTACCAAAAATTGGAGTGGTCTCTGGGGTGATAAACAGGATGCACTGTAATAGTTCAGAGTGGGAAAACATTACTTGCTAAGCTAAAAATAATCAAACGGGAGTGAGGATAATGTTACACACAGTATACACAAAAACTTTACACACAGTATACACAATGTCTCTGAAATAACCATATTAATGCAATATTAGTGCAGTGCTCTGTTGCTGAAGGTAAATTTTTAGTCATTACAACATGCATTTGGGTTTCAATCAGAGATTTCCAGTTATAAAGTGGGAAAAAAAGAAATTATTATTCCCTGCCCTGCTCTTTTTTTTTTGCTTTCACATTTCTTTTTTTATTTACATTTTTTGTATATTGTGTCTCTTTACCAGGAGCTGGAAGACAAACTAGAAGCATTGCAGGTCAATACTGGTAATGTATTAGAGGCTTCTAAGCTTCTCGTGGTACAGCTAGAGCCCCAGGCAGCCCCTGTGATCCAGTCAGAGGCCAGGCTTCTCTCACATGATCTTTTGCATCTGAGCCAGGCACTAGTTAAAACACGGGAACAACTCCAGGTAACAGATTTAATTACAATTCCAAGGTAACATATAATATTAATCTGCATTGCCTAGGAAATGTCATACCAATGAAGCACATTGATAAGTGTACATGTTTACATATGCATGTCCAATAGGAGGAGCTGGAAGATCATGTCTGTTTCAGTACTCATTTGGAATCACTAATGCAAAATCTCAAAGGATCTGAAAATGTGTTGACGTCCCCCACGGCAAGCACTGAGCACCTAAAGGTGAACCAGTTAGTTCTTACAGGACAGTTAACTTGTGGTGAATTGCAATATTTACAGTTGATTGTCAATTTTTTTTTTTATCTTGCAGTAATTTACTTACAGCTTTATTAATAAAAAAATATAATAAGTCCACATACATATTAAATGCAGGCTTATTTAGTGTAAAGATAATCAAATAATAATGCGAATAATTTGTTTGTTTTTAATGACACATCAATATAACACATCAATACATTCATTGTTAACATTTCAGAGGGTTTACTAATGCTGAAGTTTTTGGTTTATTTGCAAGTGTTATGCTATGCTAGGTAATATATTATCATGTTAAATAATATTGGAAATAAAATTACGGAACCTTCATGTAAAATGTTTTACAAACATGCTTTAGAGATTTTATTTTGTAATTTCTCTGTGATTTCTAAAGCTTTTTATAAACATTCAGTGTTAGAATTTAAATGTGAACCAGTACCCTATGACATCTGGATCTTGTCTTTGGTCCTGAAAGACATTATTTTCAATTGAACTGAAATGAAACTTATTAGATTAAATGTTAGTACAGATGTGTATTCTCAGCTAATCCCTTCCATTCCAAACTTACATTTCTCTTTCTCTCCTTGTGCTCTGTAAGCTGGCTCTTTTGGAATTGAGTTCACGGACCCCTGATCTTGGAGCTCTGAATGAGCAGAGCCTCAGATTGACACTCACTGCTTCTGAGGCTGAGCGGCTGCAGGTCCTCAATACACACTGGGTCCAGGTCTTCACCCAGGCCATGAACAGGCACAGGTGTGTGCTACAGAGACATCTAGATGATTAATGCTTCTGTGAAACATACTAATGTATTTTGTTTCATTTACCTTTTAGTTGAGAAAACAGCAATGAGAATTCATTGATTTCTGATTAGAAAACGTTTGCCAGTCCATGCTGGATGGTATCTGTAGTGCTGTTGAGTAAGAGCTTTAATTCATCTGCTTAGCTGTATGCTAGGTAACTAGTCTTAAATTTATTTATGGTAGACCTGAAGAAATCTGGGCATAAGGCAAGAAAAATTGAGCATAAGTCAAGAACACTCATTTGCACCTAGGGGTGTAAACTTTCCTGAATATTTCTGGAAGGTGGGAGGAAACAGAAATGCTCAGTGGGAGAATATGGGAAGCTCTACATAACCAGTAACCTTAGCTCAGGATTATAAAAGCATTTGCCAAGTGAATAAAAGCAAATCTTAGCAACTTGAGGACATCCTAAAGATCACCATGATGGAAGCCTAAAGATACTCTTACCATGAATTTGGCTTTGGACTGCAACTGATAGTTTTCCTACGATGGGTAGGACTGTAATTACCATGAATGGTTTTACCTTCCGTCTGTCAAGTCTCCATCAGTGACCAGCTGAAAATTTCAACAAAATAGACTTCATGTTAAAACACTAATGAATTTCCTAGTTACACACTTGCACTTTTTTTTTTACTATATAGCACACAGTTATAGAAGACATTATTTATTATTGCACTATCCAATGACACTCAAATGATGATGGTTCCCTTTTGAGTCTGATTCCTCTCAAGGATTCTTCCTCTTATCATCTCAGGATAAAATTTTGATAAATTCTCAAGTTCTGTCTAGATTTTATTTCTCTGCAAAGCTGCTTTGGGACAGTTTCTATTGTTAATTGAATTAAATTTAATTGAACTGAATTGTATTCTATTCAGAGAATTGTGATTATGTGCCGGTCCTTTCTGTGACGTAGTGTATGACAGTTGTGGTGTTTTGTTAGGGAATTGTATAGTGTGCAGATGTGTGATCAGAGCTTCCAGCAGAAGTGCCAAGCTTGGATGGTTCTACAGGAGAAACTGGAATCTGGACTCTCCGTTGACATTTCTGGAAATGATTCTTCTGTGAGAGAACAGCTTGCTGAACACCAGGTTAGATGTCTGTTTCTCCCTGTTGTTCCTCAGGGACCTTTATGCTCACTCTCTCGCTGCAGTGTCAGGATGCAGTAGTAATGATTTAACAGGTGTCCAGTTTTGACCATGATTACTGCTTGATACAATATCTGGCTACTCAAGAATGTATTTATATGTCATCATAGCTGATTGCTAAAATCAATGAAAGTGTAAGAGAACAGGTCCCCGGTTTAGGGTTTTTGTTATATTTCTACAGAAGCTGAAGATGGAAGTGCTGATTGGCCAGCAGCTCTTGGATGATGTGATCAGTGAGTCACTGAGGCGTTTGGATGAAAGTCAGGAAGAAGAGAGGTGAGATACACTGAATGTACAGATTTCAGATTTAACTCCTTCAGTCCCTGCATCCACTGCAATGTTCATCACATGATTATAGGATTATTTCTTCATTAGACAGCTAAAATTAAGAGAAACATTATTAATGATTTAAAAAATGTGGGTTTAAATTGAGGCTTCTGAAACAGCAGTTTCATAATCATTCATTTCTAAAATCTGGGTGTCAGTCACAGTGGGCATTTGGTCTCAACTGATGTTCATTTCCTCAAGTACATAATGAATATTGCAGTTTCACCGAATTCAAAGGCAGTTCTATGGTAAATTTTTAAAAAAATGGTATTTAGAGTAAATTTAAAAATATATCTATATTTTTTTTTTCAATATTATTTATTATTATATTTTAATATTATAATTATAATATTATACGTTCATTATTAATTTTACTATTATTGTTTTAAATATTATTTTTAAATAAATGTAATTTAATTTTTTTTATTTTAAATGAGACGTCTCACATAACATGTAGTATTTACCAATTAACATGTAATATATAATAACGCCACACAAAATGCAAGTGTGCAAAGCAGAACAGTAATAAAGAGTGTTGCTGAAGACCAACAACTAATAAAATCTATTTCTACAAAGAGTGTCTGTAACAGAGTTTTATATCATGCAGTATTTATAAAGATTTGTTATCAAAATCGGTTACTGTGAGAAGAAAAGTTCTATAAGGTGTAAGAGACCATCCTGCACATCTGCATCCAATGTTATAATTCTGTCTGGTTTATACTACAGACAAATTGCATTAAATTGCTCATAATAACATATAAAAGATCTTATAAATAGGTTATACAAGTATTATAATAGTTATGTGATAGCTAGGACTTTAAGAAATCAACAAATCTACAAATCAGAATATGTTAGCGTTTTCAAGTGTTCCTTGTATTTTTATTGTTTTGTGTAAAAACATGTACTAAAGAAATCAGGAAAACAAGGATACTGTACAATTAAAAAAAAATACAAAAGATTAGCCATGTTGTGACTATTCAGTTTCAAAGTCCACTCTAATAGACATAAAAAAAAAATATGTTCATCATGAGGTTTATTTGCAACTTTGCAGTTGGATTAGCAAATTTCTTGGGGTACTTTACCTCAGCATTTTAAGTTAATGTTGCTCTCACTGGCTCATTAGAAGTCTGTGTATTGTGTTTAGATGTTCATGTGCTGTAGCTTCTGATTTGTAACACTTTTCAACATTTTAAGTGTTTTTCACTGTGAATAAACCACACTAATTTGTGACACTAAATCAGATTTGCAAAATGAGTCATCTTTAATAAATTGTTTCCTCTGTTTCTGTGATGTCCAGGAAAGATCTGATTCTGAAGTTGACCCAGTTAAAGGAGAGATGGCAGTCAACGCTGCATAGGATTCAGCAGCGTAGCAGGTGCCTGGAGCAGCAAACCGAACAGTGGAGGCTGTATAGGACAGGCCTGAAAAGACTTTGGAGACTTCTGAACAACTTAGAGCATTTATTGTCACCTGCTGGATTGGCACCTTGTAGCTTTCAGCAGCTTCAACAATCCACTCAAGACTATGAGGTAAGTCTACACAGAATAGTTTTGTAGTGTGTCAGATATCTTTTTCTTCCCCATTTAATCTTACATCTAAATTCAGTGATAAAGGCGATATGGGTTATGGAGGAAGGGGGAATAATGATAGCGAATTATTATTCTAGGAAGTGTTGCAACAGATTATCAGGGTCTATTTGGCTGGTTTTTAATTCATCTATATCTCAAATGTGATATAGATAGATATAATATAGGTAGATATAATTGACTTTCACCCTCTAGATGGCACACCAGACAGCTCTCACCAGTGTTCGCTATGTAGTAGTTGTGCCTCTGTTTCCCACAGCAGGCTCAGGAGAAGCTGCACAATCATGAGGAACTTGTCACCCAGATTGTTCAGGTGTACAGGCACATCTTACCTCTGGTGGATGTACAGACTCAAGCTGAGCTAAAGGCTGAAGTTGGGGCTTTGCAGCAAGCCTGGGAGCAAAGCAACAATCTGGTTGTGAAGAGGAGGGCTCTCTCTGAATCTGTCATTCGGGTATGCAATGAAAACTTTACGTACTGTAGCTCATCTTGGAATTTCTACACTGTGTTTGATTACGCAGTCTACACAAAATGTTTGATTATGCAGTCATATGGACAAGTGTAAATCTGCAGGTAGAGTAAGACTATAAATAAATAGTATATGCTGAACTTAAAAAGTCATGTACATCAGACATACTGCTATTCCAGTAACAGGTTGATCCTTGTGTGACATGTTATGTTATTTCTTACAATGGAATTCAAGAATAAAGCAATAAGCCAGGAGAGGTGGTCATTAAAGTGAATATAGGGTATTTTTAAGGGGATATAATCTAGTGATTGATACCCAGTGGCCTAAGATTAAGACATTCTGATGGGTATGAACGATGGCTTAAGTGTAAAGGTTTTTTTTTCCAGTTACTGTGATGTGGCCACAGTTTTTCTTTTACTTCAGCAAACAAAGCTCAATCAATTCAACTTCTTACATAATATGACAGAATTAATAAAGCATAAAGGTATCTCTAAGGTACAAGTATTAAAAACATGACGGGGCTTTTATCTAGCTCATTCAGTGTTAAATTTGCTATACACAGAATTCGTCCCTGACTCACTGAATCCTTTGTTCACTAAAACAACGCTAATGGTTTGCATGGAAGGGTTTTTTTTTTAGCTGCCAGTAACCAAAATGCTTCATTTTAGTGCATTTCTCTACTAGGTGACAAGCAGAGGATAGAATATGAGACATAATATTGCAGTCCACATGATTTTATAACAGGTTGAGAATTTCCTCATCTACAAACCCCATTTACAGAACAGTTGGAACACTTTCTTAAAATGCACGAAAAGCTGAAATCTGTAATTTGCTAATTCACACAACCTTTATTTAAGAGACAGAAGGACAAAGAAAAGATTTTAAGTGTTTTCAATCTTCTTCTTCTTCTTCTTCTTCTTCTTCTTCTTCTTCTTCTTCTTCTTTCAGCTGCTCCTGTTAAGGGTCGCCACAGTGGATCATTTGTCTCCATTTTTTAAACGTTTTCAATGATGAACTTAATTCTGTTTATTACATGTAAACACGTTTAGAAATTGATGGCTACAACACACTCAAAACAAAAGGTGGGACAGAGGCAAAAAAAAAAAACCCTGAAATAGTTCTAGAAGTAACACTGGAAGGTTCCACTGGAAGGTTCCATAAAATTAGCAGTTTAACTGGTATCAGGTGAGATCATCAAGATTGAGTATAAAAGGAGCCTCCACCAAAGGCTTAGTCTTTGCAAGCAAGGATGGGTTGTGGTTCATCGCTTTGTGCCAAACTTCATGAGAGAATTGTCAATCAGTTCAGATACATTTTCTCAATGCAAGATTGCAAATAATTTAGGTCTTTCACCATCTCCAGTTCTTTCCTGGAAGTGGGCTTTGTACTGTATATAGTGTGATTAGGTCTGATCTAACACAAATGAATAGACCCAGTACTGGAGTGGTTTGACTTCCCGAACACTATTTCTGATAGATTGGAATCCTTATGCTAAATCATTCTGTTCGCATTTGGTAGGCAAATTCACCACGATAAAAAGTACAGAGTACTTTCCACATCCTAAAAGTAATTTTTTCTGCATTGTTCTAGAACTGGAGTTGCTGTGAGGATGGACTTGCTGATAGTGCTCTCCATCTGAGAGAGATTGCTGTCAGACTAAAGCAACCACCACCAGACAACCTAGAGCTTCAGGAGAAGCTCTTCAAGGTACTTGATTTTGACTCAAATAGTGTCTAAGTGCTGTGCTGTTGATCTGTTTTATAAGGTTGACACTGCAGACATGCTCTAGATAAAAAATCCTGTATTAAAAAAAATCAAAGCTCAACACCCATCAACAATAAGGAAACTACATTTGCATTTTTTGCCTGCACAATTCAAAGATTGTTTTCTAGCAGCCATTAGCACATGCCATGGCCATTTAGAGGACACTTAAATTGATGGAATCACATAGTTTTGTGTTGATCTTGTCTCATTTTCCTGAGTGATTAAAGGGGAGTTTTGTCATTATGGGACCCAGTAGAAACTCTTTAGCAGCTTAAAAAAATCAGCTGTAGCTCTAAGACTTTGAGGAAAGAACCACCTCCCCTACTGGGCTATTATACATGTGTAAACCTCCCTCCCTCCGCCCCTGCCCCCTTCATTCTACACTTCACCACTCACTCGTATTTCCCCCTTTCCGCCGCCTTTCCTCCCCCCTTGCTACCAGCAGGCCTTAATCCTAGACAGAGTGACAGAGTGACAGAGAGAGAGAGGAATAGGCTTGGTGTGCAGCAGGAGCAGGGATTCAGCTCAGTGTCTGCTGCTGTGTTAATGCAGGAGGACGAGAACACTTTGGAGCTGTGGGCCGGAGGATTGAGGGATCTGGTCACCATGAAGGCAGACATCTCGCAGTATGTGCTGCCCACAGACACGGTGCTTCTTCAGGGACAGGTGGAGCAACTACACAGCCAGTGGGAAGAACTTTGCCTGAAGGTAAGTGAAAGAGAGAGGGAAAAGAGAGGAGATGGTGGGATAGGGGACTAGTGTTCTTGCACACAATGCACTCATCATTAGGGCCTCTGGAAAAGAGGGGGAACAAATACACAGCCCACACATAAGAAAAGAGAGGGAAAGTCTTAAATGTGACTTATTATGATTTTTTTTAAACAAAATGAAGATTTTTTTTGGAACAGTGACAATTTTGTGTAAGTTCTTGGATTACTTCAATTTAGGTAAAGTGCAACTCCAGTGAAGGCTATGTTTCTAGTTAATTTCCAGTGCTGGTCTTAGAAGGCTTTATGTGTTGATTAATGTGTTAATAAAGTTTTCAGCTTTTTCCATGTGGCAATGAAGCTAAGAAATTATTTCAAAGATTATAATTTCAAGTCCAAAAATTTATACACCCTTGGGAGAAAATATAGAAGGCCAAACATTTGTTATATTTCACAGCTGTTCCTTTACCACAAGTACCAAAACCATAAAATAGTGTTTATGTTATTAAAATGATATGACTGCTAATGTTTGCATCTACCTTTCTGAATATGATATAAATAGTTTCTTATAACATCTGCACCTTTATAACAGCCTCCAAACACTTCCTGATGGGTTTTCTTTAATATTCACCCCCTGTTTTTTGAGACATATCTGCTTTCTTCACATCTGCAGGCCAAATAACTTATTTGACTCCTTTATTTGCCTCATTACAAGCTATTTCTCTGGCTATGTCTTTTATACACCCACATAAAACATTTCAGAAATGTTGTTTCTTGTAGATAAATTGTGTAGTAGTGGTTTATTTTGCTCGATGACCCATAAACCATGGGGGATTCATTTTTATTGTTTTGAGCTCTGGAGAATGCTGAGAACTTTGTAACGTTTAATATAGAGTGCAGGTGTCTGTCCTGCTCGGCTGTAAGTGGAGAGAAGCTTACACAAACTGTAACCAGTTTGCTTGAGTAGTTAGCAGGTAAGTAGCCTTCTAATGCAGACTAGATGTGTAGATAACTGAACAACACAGAAAGTTTTGCTCAGTAAAATTTTATTGGTGTTTATTTTCCATATGGCAAGTGTATGTGTGTGTGTGTGTGTGTGTGTGTGTGTGTGTGTGTGTGTGTGTGTGTGTGTGTGTGTGTGTGTGTGT
>JAOVVH010000041.1:1668329-1688980 GCA_028566435.1 Scorpiodoras heckelii
ATAAGCCTAACTTACTCTTTCACTTAACTGTTGTCTGTAAGCCTAACTTACTCTTTCACTTAACTGTTGTCTGTAAGTCTAACTTACTATTTCACTCAACTGTTGTCTGTAAGTCTAACTTACTCTTTCACTTAACTGTTGTCTAAGTCTAACTTACTCTTTCACTTAATTGTCTGTAAGCCTAACTTACTCTTTCACTTAACTGTTGTCTGTAAGCCTAATTTACTCTTTCACTTAACTGTTGTCTGTAAGCCTAATTTACTCTTTCACTTAACTGTTGTCTGTAAGCCTAATTTACTCTTTCACTTAACTGTTGTCTGTAAGCCTAACTTACGGTACTCTTTCTTTTCATTAAACAAAACTGAAGTGCTGCAGCATTGCACATCATGTTTTTGTATTACAGTTTTCAGTGAACCCCATTACTGACATTTGCTTCAGCTTGAATGGATCAGGCGATTGTGCAGGATGTTTCAAGCTTATATAAGTCAGCATTAAGCTACACTATATGGACAAAAGTATTTGGACACCTGACCATTACGTCAACAGGGACTGTAATGACATTGTATTCAAATACATATACTTTAACATGGAGTTGGTCCCCCTTTTGCAGCTAAAATAGCTTCCACTCTTCATACAAGATTTTGCAGTGTGTCTGTGGGAATTTTTGTCCATTCACCCAAAAGAGCATTTGTGAGGTGAGACACAGATGTAAGACATGAGAGCCTGGCTCGCAATCTCCATTCTAGTTCATACCAAATGCATTCAGTTGGGGTGAGATCAGGGTTCTGTGCAGGCCAGTCGAGTTCTTACACACCAAACTCACCCAACCATGCCTATATGGACCTTGATTTGTACACTGGGGCATAGTCATGCAGGAACAGATAAGGGCCTTCCCCAAAACTGTTCCCTCAAGGTAGAAGCATACAAATGTCCAAAATGTCTTGGTATGCTGAAACATTAAGATTTCCCTTCACTGGAACTAAGGGGCCTTGTCCAACCCCTGAAAAACAACCCCATAGCATTATCCCACCTCCACCAAACTTTACAGTCGCACAATGCAGTCAGGCAGGTAACGTTCTCCTGGCATTCGCCAACCCCAGACTCATCCATCAGACTGCCAGATAGAGAAGCGTGATTCATATCTCCACAGAACATGTTTCCACTGTTCCAGAGTCCAGTGGCTACGCGTTTTTTACCACTCCATCCAACGCTAGGCAGTGTGCTTAGTGCTGTAAGGCTTGTATGCAGCTGCTCGTTCATGGAAATCCATGCCATGAAGCATCCGGTGCACAGCTTCTGTGCTGATGTTAATGCCAGACGAGATTTAGAACTATGCGGTTATCGAGACAGCAGAGCATTGGTGACTATTACGCACTATGTGCCTCAGCACTCGGTCACCCCGCTGTGTAACTTTACGTGGTCTGACACTTCGTGGCTGAGTTGCTGTGGTTCCTGAACACTTCCACATTTCAATGATACCAATCACAGCTGATTATGGAATGTCTAGGAGGGAAGAAATTTCACAAACTGACTTGTTGTAATGGTGGCATCCTATTACAGTACCTCGAATTCAGTGAGCTCCTTAGAATTACCCATTCTTTCACAAATGTTTGTAAAGACAGACTGCATGGCTAGATGCTTGATTTTATATACTTGTGGCAGTGGGACTCCATGAAACACCTGAATTCACTGATTACGAGGTGTGTCTAAATACTTCTGTCTATATAGTGTACTACTATAATTAAGTGGTGTAGCATAACTTGTACTCCCTGCTATTGTTGTGATCTTTGCCTCAAAATATTGGCAGCTGGAATGCTTCTTTTTTAAGACTATTTTCTCAGTGATTAAAAATGTTTGAATGAATGGAATTTTTTAATTCATTCTTCTTCTTCATCTTCTTCTTCTTATTATTATTATATTATGCTTAGATTATGTGGAGCACCTGCCACACAAATACCCAAATCCTGATTCCATTATCTGAATAAACTTGGAATAAACTTGGAACAGTTCACCGATTATTCATTGTCATACTTGTGTACACAAACAAATACACATGCCATCCCAGGACCTTGCTCTAGTTTTCTGCTTTACAGGAAAGAATCCATATGGAATAATGAACTCCACAGAGTTACAACTTTTGAAAATCCTAAAGAACATCATATAGTACATAGTATGAATTGTTCAGCAGCTACTCTGAAATTAAAAGCAAATGAGATGTCGTTACATAAGTGAGGTATTGGAACTGTCTATGGCTCCTGGTACTGTAATATGGAGAGGAATTTGTGCCAAACTGAAAAGCAATTGCCGCAGTACCAAAAGGTGAAATGCAATGTACATAATGTATTGCTTTTTCATTGTGGCATGCAGAATATGTGCAAGAATGAAAACCAAAACCACTATTATACTGATTTTCACATCACTTGACTTCTTTACTGAAAAACAATACACGATGATTTGCATTTTCAAAATGACATGCTGAATTCATGTCACAATTAAATTCAATACACCACGAAGTCACCTCACTAAAATGCAATGCACGAGATTGCGTTTAAACACTGACGTGGAAAAAGTGCCAAAATAAAAAGTAAAAGATCCGTTACATTGATTTAATGTCACTCGATCTCTTAACAGAAAAACAATGTGTGTGGATTTGCATTTAAAGAATGAAATGCTGAATTTGCGTCAGAATTGAAAACAAAGCACCTTAAAGTGCAATGTCAGCTCAATGACACTGTATTTCTCTGTGTAGTGCTGTGAAAAAGAAATGCAAAGCACATGATCGTTTTTTTTTAACGAGTAGCAGTGCAGAGTTCATGCCCAAATGAAATGTAATTGCTGTCCAATCAGAATTCTCTACTGGATTTGGGGGTGTGGCTGAGAAACCAGTCAGAAGAAATTGCTCGTAGCTGTAAAATAATCCAGAGAAAATGTCTTTTCACAACAGAGTAAAAGAGTTGCTTTCTAATTATACTGCTGAGTAGACAGGTATTTTCAAGCGTCCTGCTTGCGGTTGGACTGCAGGAGCCTGAAGCTCTTCATTCCTCGGCGTGTTTTTTGACATTTCGGTTACGCTTTCCTACAGCCAAGTCCTTACAGTAAGTATAGCCACATACTGCAAGGACTTGGGACATGTTCTCTAAAACCCACTAATCTATGAAAAGCACATAGTTGTCTGTAACTGTACCATCCTCAAGTTATAGCGTTTATTTCCTTTTTTACTCTGTTGTGAAAGACATTTTCTCTGGATTAATTTACAGCTACAAGTGATTTCTTCTGAATGGTTTCTGAGCCACGCCCCCAAATCCAGTAGTGGATTCTGATTGGACAGCAATTACATTTCATTTTGGCATGAAATCCACATTGCTCCTCAACAAAATACAATCATGCACTTTGCATTTCCTTTTGGCACGTTCACAGCGCCACACAGAGGAATCCAAAGCAGTTGAACTGATTGCATTTTAAGGTGCTTTGTGTTCAATTCTGCATGCCATGATAGAAAAGCAATACAAATGTAAATATTACTTTGGCACTGTGGTGATTGCTTTTCAATTTGGCATGAATTCCTCTCCAAATGTAAAGGTGTTAATGCTGCTCTCTGAGCTACTGATCAGAAAGTCAGGTGTTTAAGCACCAAACTGCCACATTTCAGCCCTTGAAAGTTGAAGGCCTTAACCATTTCTATGCACTTGTAGTACCATATCATGGCTGACCCTGTGCTCTGACCTCAGCTTCATACCAAACTGGGATATGTGAAGAAAATCCCAGCTTGTAACATTGTGACAGCTTGTGACAATGGCTATGTTTAGATGAACCCTAATATTCCACTAATAATTGCAATAATAGCCCAATCAGAATAAAAATGCCTCATGTAAACACCACAATCAGAATAGATTGGTTCTGTCCTGTCAATTGGGTTGAGAGGAGTTAGTGTAACCCTTTGGTATAATCTGTTCAGGAGGAAAATATTAGCACCTAATAACATGTAAACAATTATTCTGATCATTTTTCTCTGGTTGGAATACCTATATTGTTTCTGCACATGTATGCCCCACATGGGGTAACATTAGGGAAAGACTATGATGCAGATCATGCAGAATATAAAAAAACTGTCAGTGAAAAAACGGTAATATGTATGATTTCAGGAAAGATCGTCATGTCATTCAGAAATTTTGCTTCCATTCCTGATCAGTAAACTCCATGAAAACAAGACTTTCACTTTCTTTGCTTCAAACTCGCTATTAATCAGAAAAAACAGCAGAAATGCAAGGACTGTTCCCAGGACACAATAGAGGTCCATGTTGAAACTGTATTAACAGGCGGAACAGCGCTTGTCAAAAAAGTTCCTGATTAAATGCTTTGAGCACGTAACCATCTTACTGGAACTTTTCATTTACAATCCATGCAAACAGTTAAGTTGGAATTTCTAGTTAAAATGAATTCAATCAGGCTGAAGCAATATTGACCATGTAACCAGGGTGGCACGGTGGAGCAAGAAGGTCCTGGGTTCAATCCCCAGGTGGGGTTGGTCTGGGTCCTTTCTGTGTGGAGTCTGTATGTCCTCCCTGTGTGTGTGTGGGTTTACTCTGGGTACTCCGGTTTCCTCCCACAGTCCAAGGACATGCAAGTTAGGTGAATTGGACATACAAAATTGCCCCATGACTGTGTTTGAAAGTTGAACTTGTGTACTGATGAAAGACTTGTGTATTGATGTAACCTTGTCATGTATAGCCACCGATGCTGATATGATGTTAAAAACTAATAAACAAACAAACAAACCATGTAACTACAGCTAATGTGACATTGTTCTGTAATGTATATGTGACAAAATAAAGCATATTCTTCTTCTTCTATGTTCATTTCTGTTGGAATCACATGTTTTGTGACTATATAACCTACAATAATGAACCATCTTCTAATTATTGATAAAGACTTTTTTTTTTTTTACATCTAGTCATATGTATTCAGAGGTAAGTCTTGATATTAACGACACAACCATTAAGCATCATGCATTATAACACACTGGATTTGACTGAGCAGAAATGAGCAGGTTTTAGTCTTCTGTGTATAAGAATCCGGCCGGAGAGACCTCTTTGGAAAAAAATATAAGCTTTTTTTTTTACAGAGTTCACTTACCCAAAAATAATTTGAGGTGATGTCTGACTGTAGGATAAACTGACTGATCTAGGGACTGGTAATAACCTAGCACAAATGACTAAAGCAGCACACAGAAATCCATTAGCCATAAACAGAAAACCATAAACTGCCTGTATTCTAGGAAGTCGCCTCCATGTAAAAAAAAATTCTGTTTAAATACTGAGAAATAAAGATTTTACCCTGAAACAATGAAACATAACCAAAGTCCTTATAGGCATACCCTGACACTCTGTAGCCATCTTGGAAATGCCCCTGGGCAGTTATTTTGGGCTGACAAGAACAGGCCCCTATCTAAATGAATGGGGAGAAAGCCACAATTTCACTGATTTAAAAAAAATGCTTAAAAGGGTTGGTTTCACGATACCAGCTTCATTCATGACGCCATCAGCTCAGAAGCTCCTTCCTCTTACTAAAACAGCTGAAATGGTCGTGAACCTCAACTGTGCATTTGCGTCAGCACAACAACACGACTGGCTTGATGTTTTCTGGTGAAATGCGAGGGACATGTGTCATACAACCATGTCATCTTTGGCGCTACTGACTTTTTCCATAGATTTATATTCAGGATTCTTTATGTGTCTTGTCTCCTCCCCTATAACATCTCTGACGTGACTCACAGGACATTCTGTTCACATTCACAGAACTCAACAGAGCAGAACTCAATTTTAGATCCAGTTTAACTTATTTATTGCTAACTTACTGAGCTGAGTAAAGGACATGCGTTGCTTTTAATTTCTCACTTAATCTAAGTAGAAGCTGATGTCCTGAATACGTGTACCACCATGTCCCACATGGGCAGTGCACACACACAATCCCACACTGTGGGACAGTGTGTGTGTTTGTGTGTGCTATTTCCCCCACTGTCTGTGATCTGCCTTTGCTATGACCTTTACCCATGTCATTATTTGACAACCAGATAAGTATTGATTTTTATCCAGGAGTACGGCTGGACAAGGAGTTTGCATGGTTCAACCCATAAACTGTTAAACTGTCTGACAGTAAATGACTATCTTTTGAATAGCTGGATATAAGAATATATTCTGGCGCACATATAACCATACCTGCTGAGGATAAGATCAGGGGAGAAGATGAGCTTTCCAGGATGATTAACAGATCTCCACATCAGCCCCAACATCAGGACCTCCAACCAGCAACACTCTAAGAGGTGGACCTGGTCAAAGAGGCTGAGCTCCACAAAACCTGCAGACAAAAATAATTTACTTAAATATTTACGTAAAAACAGCACAGGGATAAAACCTCAAAATGTAAAAGGTGCATTAGGTAAGATTAGTCTTTTTTTTTCAAGATTGGGTCTCTAATTAGGTGGGTTTAACTTCAGCATTTGAATTATCTCTGCACCACGTTCATGAAGCTCCGCGCCCAGAATCCACGCTGGCCAAACATCCAAACACACTCAAGCACTCTTGCTTGGAAGTCACTTTTCCAAACGGATTATTTTTTTACAGTTTATTTGTACCAGTAAGGAATAAAAAAAAAACATAACAGCACCATTAACTTTTGATGTGAATATAATGAATACAAATTGATGATTATAATGGCATGCTGAAAAGTAGATATATTAATATTTAGAAATGTAAGGTGTATTACATTTTTTTCTAAATCCTTGCATGAAAGGATTGATGGATGGATGGATGGATTCTTTCCACTGCTATTCAACTGTCTATCTGTCTATCTATGATCCATGCTGGCGACCCCTATCAGGATCAGCCGAAAGAATCCATGCATCCATCCATGCATCCATCCATGCATCCATCCATCCATCCATCCATCCAAGCATTTTAAAAAATGTTTAGTTTTTCTAACAATTTCTGATGAATGACTTCCATCATCCATCCACATATTTAATTTGGCACAAGTTTTATGCCAGAAGCCCTTCTTGATGCAGCCTTCCCATTTTATTCAGGCCTGGGACTGGCAATAAGACTGCCCTGGCTCGTGCACCACCAGTGGCTGGGTTGGTGCCTGACACAGAGCTCAAAACTACAAGCCTAAGATTATGAGTCTACTGACTGAGCAAGCTCAATGCTTAAAGCTCAGAATGTTCTGCCAGTGCTGAAAGACCCTCATATCACCACTAGCACACCAACATAAGCATGTAATCTTGATATAATTAACTGCCATTATGTAACTCTAACAGTCCCCCGCTCCAGATTCACACTTCAGCTATAGCACAATGCTTATGGCAAAATTAAATGCAGCACAGTGAGGTCCAAGCAACAGCACCTCACACCATACACCATCACACCTACTGGTGCCTTAAATAGCACCCAGAACTCAAAAGAAACACCTCTAATGTGACAAAATATTAAAGAGTTGTGCAGAATTGCCAGGGTGTAGATATAAAAAAAAAATTTGATAAAGTGAAAAGCTGAAAATGACCAGCTGGTAAAATTGTGAGGAAAATGGAAGAACCTTAGAGAATGATAGAAGAGGGTCAATTCAATTGCTTTGCTTTTGAGCTTTAATGGATCTGAACAGAGGGAGGATGGAACATTGCTGTAGTTAAACAGCCATATGCTGCACCGCTGCCTGCTGAGAAGCTTAATGTTTTCTTTTGCTTTATATGCAATTCTGCAAATAAGCAATAATAGGCTTTTTCACTCAGACAAGAATTTTTTTATTTGATACAGCTGATTTCATTAAGTACTCAGAATATGTATAATATATTACAATCAGTGTATGATTATATATAAAAAATATACTGTACCAGAAAAACTGGTACAGCAGTTAATACATGATAGGTCCCCCACAGGGTCTTGGAGGGAGCGTTGCACAGTCCTCACACTGATGTTTGTTGAGGCCCCAGCATTGAATTACGATGTTACTGAGGCAGTGTTGCATGCTTTTACATTTACATTTATGGCATTTGTCAGATGCCCTTAACCACAGCAACTTACTTTTACCTCTTTTACACAGTTGAGGAGTTGAGGGTCAGGATTTGACCTCATGACCTTCTGGTCTGTAATCAAACATCTTAACCACGGAGCTACACGGCCCTCTTTCTTGCCAGCTGATGCTGGTCATGTTTACCCAGAGTCTTTTTACGGCCACACTGCTGTCATTAGTTCGAGGTTTTGCCAGAATTCTTGTAGTCACGGTAGACCCTTGAAATGGTCATATCCAAACTTGAAATCCAAACTTGATTCAACCTCTGAAATGCTATGACCATCTCGAGTTCCAACCAACTATTAAACCATGAAGAAAATTGCGAAATCGTAATAACTCCAGAAGAACAACTCTAGAAGATCCATAGATGTCTACTGCTTTATATACACACTGGCAGACACAACCAATGACGTGCATAGGTGGCGTTGCTATATATACTGTATAGGCCCATATACACTTCAGTGTATACAGTATATCTAAAACAGACTGTCATGTGACACAAATAAAAAGACAAAAGGGCAGAAATGTAAACTGTTGTTTCTTTGTAATACAATGTCACAAATGCCTGGCAATTTCAATAAAAGCAATTACACACACAAACACAGACACACCTGGGATCTTCTTGGCCCAGCTGATCATGTGGACAAGCTCTTTGTCAGCCAAGTTGGTGAGTGACATCATGACATTGGCCTCAGTAAAGGGCTTTTGCATGTCGTTCATTAGATAGATTTCTGGTGGCTCTGCTTCCATGATGCGAGTTATGAGCTCCTCCGGGCTCAGTGTAGCAGTAAAAACCTCCTTCACCCTGACAGGTGTTGCTGCTTTCCGTTCTGGCTGTCTCTGACTGCTCGCTACTGCTCTGGAAAGAGAGCGGGCCACTCTCCTCTGCTGGGAGCCTCCACGATTGTAGCTGCCACGGTCCCGACGCATACCTACACAAAACAGCATTAATAGTTTAAATGTCCACTCATCAAGCATGTTAACCCTGTGTTAACGTGTCTTCATGATTGGCTTTTTACAGGCCTAAAACCTGAACTCATTGGACGAACAAGAATAATGATGCTCGTCTCAACTTTTGTTCCTTTTTCCTGTGTTCAATTTTAACTGTGAAGGAAAGAAAGAAAAACGATCCAAAGTGGCTTGACTATCAAGTTCCTCACAGCAGTCAGTTTGCGCTAAAAACGTTTTGGCACGTAGCCTTTACCCACCATCAGTGTTAGAGCAGACGGTTAAATACAAGCTCTTTTCAAATGAAAGTAACAAGAACAGTCTGTCTGCAGACTGCAAGCTAGTGGGCACCAAAAATATGCCCTTCAGTCATTTTTCAATAGAGTTGTTACACTCAAAGGAAGTTATTGACCTGTCAGCTAGCTGAATAACAGTAGCAGTGAAACGTATGAACATTTTTCAATACTCATGTCACTTCATCAGCAGTGAAGATTATCAACATTTATGAATAGGTTGAAAAACGTCTCTGAGAAATTGTCTCAGGCTCCTAAGAGGCGTAACAGAAAAGTGTTATGATCCGGAGACTGAAAGTTCACATCCTGATGATGCCACAGCCACAGCACTGTCTCTTCCCTGTCATTCACAGTGACACTAGCCAATTGTGTGTGTCTGTGAGGTCATGTATGAGGGAATTAGGCAGTGAAATTGGCCAAGTTAGGGAGAAAAAATATTAGAAAAAAGTAACAGGCCTTTTAAAAAACTTATAAGTGATTAAAGGGAAGTTACATTAGAAGTAACTGTAGATCTACTATGTAACAAGCAAATGTTTTAATTTAAGCTAATTTCATACAATTGAAAAAAGAAATGCACAGGCTAGATATTGATTAATTCAAGAAATGATTGAATGTACAAATAGCACTTTACAGAAAAACATTCTTGTTAAGAAACAGAAAAATGTTGGCTGAGGCTTTTAAAGGACTAAAATAAAAAAGCTCTCAGAACTAATTTGGATTTCAGTGTCAGAACATCAGCGCCTTACGTTACACATGTACAAGCTTAATTTAACGTGACTAAAAATTACACCCCTCAGAAAAGGTAATTGTAGGCTTCATCGGTGGCAGACAGCAAATCCACCACTACAGCAAAGCAATTTTCACTTTCCTGTGGAGCTAATTAGCTTATTAATAAAATTTTTTCAGTGGCGAGTAATTCATGTCAAATATTGACCTCTGACTACAAGCTTACAAAATGTTCTGTACACACAAAAAAAATAAAAGAAAATTAAATGAAAAAATATATATAAGACTAACAAACCTGTGCGTGTGTGAGAATTGTATCTCTTGCTTTATCAGATCATTAGTCCATAATAACACATTGTGACATGATATCTGACAAAGTCCAGAACAAGAGTATAAAACAAAGTCCATATATTCAGTTCGGACTTGGCAAAGCATGTTAGGTTGTAGTGTCAGATGAGATTATGTAAAAAGAGAGAACGAGAGAATGGCAGATAAATATTTACCACATTTCATCATCCCCACTTCATAACACTTGCGAAGCCGACAGGCCTGGCAGCTCTTGCGCCGGTTCTTATCGATGGTGCACTGGTTGGTTGCAGGACAGATGTAGTCATTATGTCCTAATCAAGAGACATGTGTAAGCAGCTGTTTTCATAGCTCACTCACTCAGCAGTACATTTAGAAGAAAAACCTTCTGATGAAAACTGATGGAACACATCTCAAATAAAACCACTAAATATCAATGACAAGGGTCATGGTTTGTGTCTAGCTCCAGTCAGAGTCCACGGAGAGAACAGACTTGAAAACAAACAGTAAAACAGAATGGGATGGCTTCCAATTAAACGCTTAAGTCGGAACATTGTGCCGTGCTCCTGAAGCCCCTGAGACTGAAAACCACCTCACTTTAAGGACCTGGAGGGCTGAGCTAATTCTCATTAGGACAAACGAGGTCAAAAAGCATATTAGGCCAATGAGATCAAGTGTTTGTGTGTGAACACGTGGTTATTAATAGTTTGAAAACACATTACCAAACCCATTAGACTGAGAAGTTACTGTTGTTACAATAAACTATATAATAATAATAATAATAATAATAATAATAATAATAATAAAAAAAAACTTTGTTACCTTGAATACTCCTTTTAAAGAAGGCTTTGCATCCCTCACAGGACCAGACACCGTAGTGGTAGCCAGAGGCATAGTCACTGCACACAGCGCAGAAGTGCATGTCTGTTTTGCTCTCTGAGCAACTGAAGCCCTCCTCACTCTCCACCGAATGTTTCCCCATGGCTCTGCTGGAGCAGAGGGAGAAAACAAATCAGAGAAAACACTTTCCCTAATGTTCAGCTTGGCTCTACATTTTTACCTGAAACTAGAAATCAACTACATGAGGCAGTGTTACGATTCTCGCCAGCCGACGCTAGTCACGTTCACCCACAGACTTTTTACGGCCAAGCAGCTGTCGTAGGTTCGAGGTTTCGCCGGAATTCTTGTAGTCATGATACACCCTTGAAATACTCATATGTGAAAATCCAAACTTTGCTTCTACCTCTGAAATCTGAGCCTACCTCTGAAAATCATGATGACTTGCCATTCTCATGGCAGAAACAGCTCTAGAAGCTTCCATAGATGTCTATCACTTTATATACACACTGGCGGGCGCAACCAGTGACATGCATAAGTAATGTTGCTTGCATCAGTGTATGTTGATCCCATAACAATTCAATCACAATTCAATTAAAATTTTTCAAATTGCTTAATTACAAAGTTAAACCCTTGAGCCAAAAAAAAAGAGTCATACCTCAAAAACTTTATGCATGAGCACGGCTCATATCCAAGTCCACTTTACCATTTAATCTATGAAAGTCAAAGTTTCTCTATATGTTCGGTTTAAACTGTGGAGGAGTGGCATGTACTAATGTATTTCTGGTAGGTCATCTGCCATAATAATAATAATTGTTCATTCTAAACAAAGTTAGCAAATAATTTGCTCCTATGACACGTGCCACCTGCCAATGTGTGAATAATTTAGAGTGCACCGCCTGTAGGATTATAGGAGAATGGCAACATTTCACCACCTCAAATCCAAACATATATAAAAAATTATAAAATTATAAAGATTAATAATTAAAATAAAAAATGGCAACATGAATTGAATTGAATGACCGCACAAAAGAATTGTGATATGTAACAGAACTGATTTTTCCCCCCATGGTTCAATCTGTGCTAAAATATTTTAGCACACAACTTTTAGTGCACATTTACACCATGATTTGCACTCACAAAATCATCAATCAATGAATGTCCATTTCCTGTTCTACGCTCCTAATAATTGATACAAAACTAAATTTATTACTGTATTGCTATAAAATGTTAAGAGATGCTCTGACGTGCACTGCTTGTCAGTGAACACAATAAGAAGGTTTTCTAGGAGATTGTAGGTTGAGGAAATGATCTACCTGTTGTCACTGGGTGTATAATTGCGTGGCGTGAGCTCCTGCCAGGTGTCACTGCTTGGCTGGTTTTGCTGGCAGTGGGTTTGTGGGCGATGCAGAGCCAGAGGTGCCATGTGGCTCTGAGAGGGCCAAAAGAGTGTGGGGCTGAGTGACTGACGCACTGAGGGGCAATCGGGAAGTGGCGGCCCACCGTAGCCGAGCAGGGTGGGGCTGTAGAAAGGCAGCGTGGTGAAATCATGTCCGATGTCCGCATACGGTGAAGGAATGCAGATGGGGTGGTTCTCCGTTGTCACGGCTGGGGGGGAGGAGGAGGAAGAGGAGGAGGAGGAATTCATTCTGGATGAGAAAGCGCAGCCTCCTGCTCGGCTTGAATCGACCTCCTGCAGCTGCAGCAGAGGGATGTTTCTCTTTACAGACTCTGACATTTCGAATTGTTTTTAAATGTTATTAACTAATCAAACCAAACCCTTCAGGAAGCTGGGGTCAAAGCACAGGGTCAGCCATTGTACCTCGGTATGGTAGAGCTGAAGCTGCCAGAAGAATGCACTTTGAACAATATTATATTCACTAGAACAAAATCTTCACTGAAGAGATATTACTGATGCGGCTTTAAGGCAGGTTGCAGAGTTAACACATCCTCAGTGTCGGACTGCGTGAGCAGTAATCAACATAGACTACTCCATGTTCTTCAGCATATCTTCCACATCACCTACCCTGCAGAAAATAGTGACATAAGATGAAGACGACAACTTAAGAATTCAATGAGAAATAAAAAATGGGAGTTCGGACATCTTGGCTTCTTTTCGTATCATCACTGTTGTTTTCTATCCCTATGTTAAAGCACATAATGTAGATTAAGCAAACACATCCACTGGAAAAATCTCACCAAGGAGAAGTATCTAGCTGAAGAACACTAACAGATTACAGCATGACTGAAGTGGTAAACAGGAAAAGGGTTTACCTGCTATAAAAGTATGCTATGTTGCGTATTTATAACTGTGAAGCCAGAACCCTCAGATTGGAAAATTATGAAAGACACCTGGAAGCAGAATTATTGGAATATTTCAGCAAAATAATTTTAGCTTTTTGCTTGTTGTCCCTCATTGTCGGCAGGTCCATGCCTGTTTTTAACTGCTGTGTAACAAACATGAATTGTGGAAGACCTAAAGCAATTTTTTTTTATCTAATTACGAGCCAGAATAAGCTAAATAGATAGAGAATACCTTACTACACATGAAACTAAACCTGCTGGCAAAAATGTATTAATTATTCTTTTTGACCAGAGTGTCTCTTTCAGGTTTCCTTTCTGAAAGAAAGTCATCTGTGTATACATGCAACAACTACATCTACATAAAGAACAGAACAGCCCAATAACTGTTACAAGCCATAACAAGTAAATAAAACACAGTCAAAATTGTGCTTAAAGAACAGACTGTTTGACAAACACAGACCGCAGCATATCCCACCAGGATTTACTCATAAAAACAGATCTGATATGAGTGAATCTTTAGATGCACATTGTTTAATATGTAACAACCATCACTGGGATATAATCATTTGTCTATTTGCTGCTTTCTTTTCTGAATACAACAATTCTCCTTAAATTATTTTGTGCATCAAAAGTTTTCAGTCATGTTCCGTAACACAAGAAATATGTGACAGTGCCAGCTGTAGTTAGTTAGACTGTTAATCTAGCCCTAAGCAGCAAGGGCTTCATGCTTGCTTGGAGGAACATTTACTTTTCCACTCCGCAGAGACACGGCTCGCTCAGTGTACCATATTATGACAGAATAAGTAATAATCAAAGTTTGTCTGTCAACACATAATAACATAATTAGAAATGAGGACAAACTAAAAAAGTCTTCATGTGTGCTCATTATAACTCGCGGTGTGCTGGGAATTCTAACGTCTAGCTGCACTGCTTCAGTAAAACAAAAAGGAATTACACATGCCCCGTTGTCCTTTGTTATATCGCAGTAGTAGAGACAGTTTCCCAGGTCCTACTTACCAGCAAATCTTCACATACAGGTTTCACCAGCTCAAACAAAGCTGAGCGAAACTGTCCGTGCCAAGGACTTTTGAACCCGTAACTACCGGTAAGCACAGAGAGAAACTTGGCCCGAATTACATCTAGTATTCAGTGCACAGAACTTTTCATATATTGGACGACTCACATAGGGAGATACACGATGAAAGCTATTTCCTGAGAATTGCTTTAAAATATGAGCAAGCATGTGAGTTTACAGAGCCTTGACAAAATCTACACTTTCTGGCTCTGCGAATCTGCAAAAATGGTTGCAGCTTAAAAGTGCTAACATTACACCATACTTAAAGGTAAATCTGATGTTTCATGACAAATCATTATTCCCTGAATGATTACAGTGCTGTCTAAGACATTAAAAGTGTGATTAGATGAGGTCACACAATGCTAATATGTATGACATGCTGTTTCTCCTTTTAACAACATTTTTCAAGAAAACCACTATGACAGAAATAAATATTCTGAGCATTTTGAGTATTGAGGGTCAGTTTTGAATCTCAACCGCATCATGCAATATTTATGGCTGGGATCAGCATAAAATGTGAAAAATGGACGGTCAGAGATTTTTTTTCTCTTAATTCAAAACAGTTATCACCAGCCAGTTTGTATTCACCATAAACACTCGTTCACATGAGGATGAGATACACAGACAAATTACTAAAACAAAAAGCATCCATTTGACTCAGCCAAATAAATACAAAAAGAACTAAACTAAGTTCGATTTTATAAAGCAAGATCAACTTAAGGGGGAGACAAGATTTCTGGCTAGCGATGCATACCAGAAATAAAAAGCCCAAGGCCATTGGTGCTATCCCCCACTCCGGCTTCCCTCACTCCCTTCTCCAAGGCGGAAAAAGGATAAGGGAGAGGCAACGAGGGAAACCATGCCCTGAAGAGGAGGACTGGGAACCAGGTCTAGAGCACTTCCAGGCTTGATGGGAAAGATTGAATACGTTCCGAAAATAAAATCAAAAATCAAAAAAAGAGAAGCGACCTAAGATTTCTGGCTATAGTTACAGGCATGTATCAGCTCATTCTGCAGAACACTGTCTGAAAACAAGTGCGTGAATTCAGTGTTAAACTGAAAGGTAGCGACGTCAATCATCTGTCCTCTATTCTGTATGCTCTGTTCTGAATCTGGGTGACTGTAGAACGAATAGCTAAAAGCAGTCACGACAAAAGCATCTGAAGCAAATGGTTTCAGCCACTTCATTCAGGAGATTGATTCAGTGTCTGGAAATACAGTTTATTTTCCACGCAATTTACTGCAGATGAGATCAAATGACCTAAAGTACTGGATCACAATTACGCATTTATAATAGTATTCCAGTGGCAGTTATTAGAGAATACACAGTTCATTCAGTATGACCTTTTAAGTTGGTGTACAACTGACAAAAGTAGGATTATGACAAAAATGTGTTATTTGTACTGGACAATACGGTCAAGCAGAACGCAACAGGGCGCTATCTATAGAAGTCATTTTTGAAAACGGATACGGGAATAAACGAAGACGTGCCTCCTGGAACATTCCCATTACCCCTTGGTATAATTACGAATCTTATAAATACGCCTCCCAGTTTTAGCTTTGTGTTGTACAACTGGAGGATATTCTTCATTCCAGTAAGGCGTGCCGCTACACTACCCATAAAACCCAGACGGGCCTAAAGCAGCCGACCTTCACTTTACTTCACTTCAGAACAGACACCCTATGACCGAAATCACACAGCAAACCATTCTTTATGCTCAAAGTAACACAGCAATAAACTGCCATACACCCAGCTGAAATGCAGCAATACTGCCGTTATTTATAAATGAGTTTATATGTTTGCTGTTTGCCTGTGTGCTTGTCTGTAAAAATTTCCCCGTGGGATTATAATTCAACGTTAAACGCTGTAATCAAATGTACAGTACAACCAGGATATTTAAAACACATGACACATGTATTATACATAATGCAGTCAGCAATCATTCAGTCTTATTTACTAATTACAATGTACCAATAATAAATAATTAAGTTCAACTTATAGAGCATGCATAAAAATGATGAAGCAGTTAAAGCACATATAGGGTTACTGAATATTGAAATGCAGCAGATTATTGGAAAGTAAATCGCCAAATCCTAAATGCACATTTTACCCTCTGATATATTTCAGTAAATGGCTCATTAGTTACTGCTGTCATCACATCATCAAGTCAGTGCATGAAGACTCTCAAGGTAAAAGCTCTATTTGGTTCAGGTTATTTACAGACACGAGGTTAAGTGATGTTAGTGCAAAGCGTTAAATGTAGTTAAACTTGTAATAACGCTCCTAACCTACCTGCAGGCTCGGAAAGACACAAACAGCCAAATTCAGTCTGTCAAAAGGAAGTTATTGATGCTTTCCCAAAACGGACTTGTTGCTGCTTCCCGTGTCGCCGCCTTGCGTCATTGTCAAAGGCCTCTATAAAGGCAAAAAAAAAAAAAAAAAAAAAAAAAAACCCCAAAAATTTTAAAGCGTTGAAATATACAGTAAATCACTGCTGCAGTGTCTCTGTACAGTTTACCCTGCGGTGCGGTGCGCGCGGCTGCTCTGAGCCAACTCGCCTGTGCACACATTGCACGCGCGTACTTATCTGACCAGCGACTACGTCATCAAGCCTCACCGTTTATCCAATCAGCTCCGAGATTTTCATGTCAGCGTTTAACTCCTGATAAACATTGTTCTTCAGCATCACTCGGAGCGGAATAATGAGACAGGACATTTTCTTCAAAAAAGAGAGAGAGAGAGAGAGAGAGAGAGAGAGAGAGAGAGAGATCTTGGTAACCAAAGTGAAAAACAGATTTTTTTTTTCTCCAATTGTTCACCTTACACAGGCTCTGAGCATCTGGAGATCATTATAGTCAGTTTGCCTCACAAAGCCAGACAACAGTTATTGATTTGTTGATCTTGTAAAAGATGTCCAAGACAGACTTTCCAAACTGTTTACATTAGGCAGTTAAATGATTATTTATTCTGGGATATTAGACTGTTAGGCTGTTGCAGATCTGGGTGATGCTGAGATACACTGTATGCCTGAGCTTTTGTCCACACCTGTCCTTCACACTCAACTGCTGCCACAAAAACTGAAACTGAGAGGCCCAAACCTGGTTCAGCATGTCCAGACAATGCCCTGTGCACAAAGCAAGCTCTATAAAGATACGGACTTCAACCCCACTCATCAGTTTTGGGATGAACCGGAGCACTGACTGTGCCTCAGGCCTCCTCACTCTAATACCCTTGTGGCTTGATGACCAAATCCTTACAGCCGTGATCCAAATTCTAGTAGAAAGCCTTCCCAGATGAATTGAGGTTACAGGAGCAAAATCTGTAATTGAATGTTAAAAAAGCACATACAAGGGTGCCGCTAGGAATCTTGGGCCCCATGAAAGATTACAGGCAATACTATTCAAATAATATGAATAGCCCTCAAAGGGCCCTTAGAAGGGCCCCTGTCAGTGCCAGGCCCTTAAAATCGTCCTAACTTTTCCCCGCCTGGCAGCGCAACTGAGCACATACAGATGTGATTGGTCAGGTGGCTACATATTTTTGGCAATGTAGTGTACATTCTCTTATACAGTATATAAATTATTGTTCTTCAGGCTGCCTGTCATACAGAAAATGATACATATATGCTATATTTAACAAAGGTTTTAGTTAGAAAATGGATTTTTTGCATTCATTCATCTTCAGGAACCGCTTTATCTTGGGAAGGGATCCGGAGCGCATCCCGGGAATATTAGGCACAGTGCAAAAATGCATTAGACTGACATCCAGTCCAGGGCACCATGCGCACACACACAGACACACAGACACACAGACACACACACACACACACACACACACACACACACACACACACATACTCGTTTACACCTATGAGCAATTTACCATAGCCAATCTTCCTATTTGATATTCATTTATTTCTGTTTGGCCAGACAAAAAATCATTGAACACTGGCACGCATGGTCAAAGATACTTGCTCGCTCAATTTTACTATCCTAATCCGGGTCACAGTGAAGCCACAGTGAGCCTATCCTGGAACTACTGGGTGTGAGGCAGGAATACATCCTGGATGGAACACCAGTCCATTGCAGGGCTTCATGCACATAGTATTTCACATGTAGGTGTGAAATTTATCTTTATAACTACACACTGGCATGCTTTTTAGGAGATGGGAGGAAACCAGAAAACCTGAAGGAAACCCACAGGAACATAGGGTGAACATGAACAGAAACTCCATAGTCAGTAGCCTGAGCTCAGCATTAAACCCTGGATCCCACACGCATGATTAGAGTTTTAATTGCTGATTTCTGGGGATTTTTGTTGCATGAATATATCAAGTGTAGCATGCCCTAATTATTTAACATTAAATTAAAATATAATCTCAGGCTCACCTTCAGTAAACCTCTCATTGCACTTTGCTGGTTTCCAAGGAACATTTTCTTAAATGGGTTACATCAATTTTCCTTCCAATCTGCTGAAATGCTTGTGACTGCAGTTTATTTCCCATGAGCAGCTATTTGATCAACAATTCATCGACTCTGTTCCTTTTTTACAATACAGTTCGACAAAGCTTGATTTTTGTTACCATGGTTTCTGGGATAATTTCATTCATTCACTTTCTTTCTTGCTTTTTAACTATGTTATCCTGGTCAGGGTTATGGTAGATCACACCAAGGGGTAATTTGGCATGGTCAGTCAAGGTGATGGAACCTGTAGGAAACTTCGCCATACACATTAATTAGCATTTAATCTAATATGGGTCACTTGAGTTACTGTAAAATTTTATTGCTCTGACTGATTTCTTTGTAGATGCAACATAAAAATGTAACAAATGGTAGAAATCTCAAATGTACTGCTAAAAGCAATGCTAAGGATCCAAGTTTGATTTTCACCTATAATATTTTATAACCAAAATAGTTATAATAATTGTACATACCTGAAGCCAGGATGAATAATTTCATTAAAGGTTGTGGTTACTGTGTGGTAATTAATCTATGCATGTACCAGTGCTGTTACATTACAATTCCTGTCATATTCCCATGCTCATATTTTGTGTCTTTGAATGCATGACCCTTGTTTTTTACTCCAAGTCCAAACTGGAAATTGCCTTGTTATCCTGAAGCCAAAAACAAAAAAACAAAAAGACACACTCAAGGGTGCAAATCGAGGCTAAACAGCAAAATTAACCAAAGCCACAGTCTATAATTGTGTTGGCTTCTTTGCAGCTCAAGCTCTTAGCACTGTAGGGATGATTTGAGCAAGTAAATAGCTGCAAATTGTGCACCTTGTGCTTAAAGATGTAATGTAGTGACTCAGTAAATGCAGCTGGGCAGAGTACACACCACAGGAGAGCCATAGTTAACGCAATGGCAGAGAGGAGCTGCTAGATCCCTCATCACCCTAGCATTGAAGGCGTCCAATAAGTAGACGCCTGCCTGCTGGGATGATTGCTCTCGTTACCTGTGTAGCTTCCAGGTCCTGTGCTTTTAGAGCTGAGCAAATACACCACTGGTGATGGCCACCAACTTTTCTAACCATGGAGACCATACTTCTGAATCTTATGAATTAATAAGATGTGATCAGTGCAGGGGCTTCTCCGGGCTGACAGAGAACTAAGAAAGATATCAGCCATAGTGAAAAATAGTGAACATATGTAACTAAATGTGTGAGTAGGGCTAATGAAAAAGAATTTGTAGTAAATCAGAAATAGTAAAATTTCATGACATGCTATGGGACTACAGTCTGTACTATAAATATAAAATGCAATATAAATTAAATGCTAGACATTTTTAAATAGCTTAGGTTCAGATGGTGTAAGAATTTACATGACTCATTATTATTGGTGCTGCAGTATGGACTGAAGAAAGAAGACAAGTTCAGAGAGGGACAATGGACTAAACTATCAAACTATCACATCTCAGCAGTAAATGCACTGCCTCTATACTTAAGTTAAGTAAGTGAATCACTGGTAAGACAATAAAATTGTATTTTTCCAATACTTTCTGTACGTCAAACACTGTATGTATATATATATATATATATATATATATATACAGGGGTTAGACAATGAAACTGAAACACCTGTCATTTTAGTGTGGGAGGT
>JAOVVH010000041.1:1689080-1713079 GCA_028566435.1 Scorpiodoras heckelii
TACACCATACTAATAAATTATTGTGGTCTAAAACCAGGTGTTTCAGTTTCATTGTCTAACCCCTGTATATATATATAGGGTGGATGTGGAAGGACTGGAATGCTTTTTTTTTCAGCCAAAAATTCTCTGACAGCCAGTGAAGTGTTATACGGTGCATTGTCATGATGGAGGATCCATGAAGACGCAATCTGAAGGCACACATACAAAACCACCTGTCTCAAGCAAAACTTGAAGGTAAAATGTTTCATTTACGTTTTGGTCTTCTGGTACAATATCTTTATGGATGATCCCTTGAGAATCAAAAAAGACTTTATTTGGGTAAGGTGGTGTTGTGTGCCATTCAGCACTTTGTCTTTTTGTCTGAGTATCATACTCGAACACCCATGATTCATCTCCTGGCTCTTTTGTTAATGATCCAACATTTGTTCCAAACTCGCTTGCATTTCAGTGATGAGGCACTTCAGCAGGGTTTCACAAAAACAAATGCCTGGGCACTGCAACTGAAACAGATCCTACCATTTATCTGAGATCCCACTCTAACTGACCTTGAACCAACATCCCCATGTCTAAACCCTAGGCAATGCAAGAATTTCATTCTCATTACTTTCCAGACAGACCTTGCATATATATAAAAAACAAAAAAAACAAAAAAAAAAAAACAGTACAGTTCTGGTACAATATTCTATGGCACTGACATCACTAGACCTGTTTTAGGGAGGCTACAGCCACCCCTAAATGTTCTCTAGCCCCCCAAATAAACATGCATTATTACTTCGTCAATAGTTTTTCTTATTTGTTCTCTCATTTTCCACTGTACAGTATGTCGCCTATTCACGATGTAATGAAATTTGATGCACTAGGACTATGGCTATACTAAAATACTGAACACACTGTGTGTGAGTGAGAAGGGCTCTGTGCGAGTGGAGGGTGAAGGCTGTCTGAAAGGCGAGGGTAATTTCAACACAAACATAAAGAAAATACGTTGAATGTCTGTTACAAACATTAAATAACAAAAATGAAACCTCACTGATGTACTAGTGATAATTGCATTATGCTAGCGAGGACCCTGATGATGAATGAACGTAAAGTTAACCTACTGAAAAAGCCAATTAAACAGTTTATGTATTAAACATGAGGGTATTTAGGGCTGACATGAATAGATGGCTTGTTCTGTCGTGATTTTATAACTGTATATTTTACAGATACCTGTTTATAATAAGGTAATAGTTGATCATAACTCAGTATTATTATTCTACCTGTAGATGGATATAGGAAACTTTTTTTGTAAAGGCAGCAGTTCCTCCAAAGGCCAGTCAGATGAGAGGAATTTTACAAATTAAATAAAACAAATAAAGTTATGTTTAATTGCCGTTTGATAAAAAGTACTTTTTACTGAAGGCAGGAAAGGAGAGGGATTGGAAAAAAGAAGAAGGAGTCTGACTTTGACTTGACTGAAGAAGCAGGTTTGATGGAGGTTAATGATGAAGAAGAAAGAAATCTAGTGGGCATTGTTTAAGCCAGATGGTGAATTTGATTACAGAGGCTGATTATAGAGGTTTCATTCTAGGCATGGCATAAACTAATAGTTTTCTCATAATGAAAGTTATTTTATGTATTTACTGGATTTGAGAAAAGTTCAGTCAAAATTAGATTTAAAAAGCTTTTTTGGATGGTTCTGCCACTTTTGATTTTACCAATATCCCTTTTGTCCTCCGGTTGGGAAGGTAGTGGGCTTTGATTGGTTAATATTTCTTTGTGTGAAACTAACTTTTCTGCTGTCAAATGTCATTGTCCTAAAAATTCAGTCATCCAGGTAACGATGATGAATGCAACTACAGACCAGATGCACATTGTACCAGTCTACATTCTCAGTATTTGAGTCATGTATTTAGGACATGCTACTGCAAGTAACATTGTGTCTTTGCTTGATCTGTACCTCTTGTTAGTGGATGGATAGTAGTTAAGTCATATAAGATCTGTACATAATGTACACTTTGAATGACATGTCTCTTCAAAGAAATTTGCTGCTATGAGGCAATTTCTCCAAATAGTTGTATGTTTTTAATTTTGTGACAGTTAAATAATGCGGATATTTTGGTGTCTTATTTTAAATTTTCGTAGGGGGTTTACCTCTAGACCCCCCCTAGAGGCAAAAAAAATATGTTTTACCAAAATGATGAGAAGAGTATAGAGAAAGGAAGGAACTGCTCATGATCCAATGTATACCACCTAATCTTATGGCATGGACATGTATAGCTGCTATACATTGTGAGTTTGTAAGTGCCCAAGCAAAAAAGAAAATAAAATTGTGTAAAAAATAAACAAACAAACAAACACATTAAAAATACAGAAATAAATAAATAAATAAATAAAAGTCTTCCCTAAGAAATAGGGCAACGCACATGCCAGATAAACCCTATAACATTGGTGACTTACCTCTCTTACTTCTACAAAGTGTCCTTTACAAAGTGGGTCAGAAACTCTGGCAGTATTGCTCCAGACCCTCCGCTTCATTGTATGACACTTTGCTGGCATCCAAAATCCGTGTTTTTGTATATAGCAATGACAGTAACCCCTTCCGCTTACTTAAAAACACATCTTCTGTGGAAGCTCTCGGTTCTTCTTGCTCTGTGCCAGCTGTTTCTGGTTTGGGGGCATCCATGGCCTGTGGAGAGTGGGATGTATAAAGGGAAGAATGGCTGAAGTTGCTGAAGTGATCTATACTGAACTTGTGCAATGATCTTCTGCTCCTAGTTGCTAAATTGTATTCTTACTCAATAGTATTTAGCCTTTTTTTGCATTAAAGTCGATCCAGTGACTATGTAGTCACAATTAAAGTGGCTATTCTGCAACACCAACCACAAGTAATATATGAAGAGAGATCTTTTTGATGTAGTGTGTTTAAGTGGTTAAATGTTTGACACATTTAAAATTGGGTCAAAAAAGTATACTTTAAAGTACTTTAAAATAGCCTAGGCTTCATGCTTCTGTATCTGCATTCAGACAAATCCCGCATTCTGCGTGGTGATTGGCTACCGGCCATACTTACACGGCAGTCAGCAAATCCTAGTGCAGAGCACAGACACTCCTAAGCAAGTCACTAAATCCTACACACTGCACTGTTAAATGTTTGTTATTTAGTATTTTAAGTGTTATGAAGGCCTTATGTACACTATGAACACTATCATTAAGCAAAGAGTTACTGGTGCAGATTTAGTAGTGACTTGATTAAAACAGGACTATAGTGCAGTGACTTGATTAAAACACGACTTTAGTGTAGTGACTTGATTAAAACACAACTATAGTGTAGTGATGATTAAAACATGAGTATCGTGTAGTGACTTGATTAAAACATGACTATCGTGTAGTGACTTCATTAAAACATGACTAGAGTGTAGTAACTTGATTAAAACATGACTATAGTGTAGTGACTTGATTAAAACATGACTATAGTGTAGTAACTTGATTAAAACATGGCTTGAGTGTAGTGACTTGATTAAAACATGACTACAGTGTAGTGACTTGATAAAACATGACTACAGTGTAGTGACTTGATTAAAACATGACTACAGTGTAGTGACTTGATAAAACATGACTATAGTGTAGTGACTTGATTAAAACATGACTAGAGTGTAGTAACTTGATTAAAACATGACTAGAGTGTAGTAACTTGATTAAAACATGACTAGAGTGTAGTAACGTGATTAAAACATGACTATAGTGTAGTGACTTGATTAAAACATGACTAGAGTGTAGTAACTTGATTAAAACATGGCTTGAGTGTAGTGACTTGATTAAAACATGACTACAGTGTAGTGACTTGATAAAACATGACTACAGTGTAGTGACTTGATTAAAACATGACTACAGTGTAGTGACTTGATAAAACATGACTACAGTGTAGTGACTTGATAAAACATGACTACAGTGTAGTGACTTGATTAAAACATGACTATAGTGTAGTGACTTGATTAAAACATGACTACAGTGTAGTGACTTGATTAAAACATGACTATAACAAAAGACCTGGTGGATCATAATCTTCCCATCAGACCTTGTTCTTGAGATGAGGTTGAGAGGATTTAGACAGTGAATGCATAAAAGAAGATAAAAAAATGAAAAATTTGATGAGAGATGGGGTTAGTTTTGTATAAGAGTCCTAGCTCCCTCTAAGGCTAGCTAGTTTGCTCTAAGAAGCCAGGAGGATTTATTGTTGTGCCGTGCTTTGCATTCTGTGCTGGTACACTCTGTTATGTGGGAGTTGAGTTCTCATTGCAAAAGCAATTAAAACCACCCACCAATCTCTTTTTCCAAAAAATACATAAATAAAGGGAATACAAGCTGCAGTTTCTCAGTTTGCTTTTTCCTGCCTCTTACTAACATCAATCATTTACTCTGAATGCAGCAAAAATGCAACAAATCGTTTTGTAACCACAATCAAACAGAGGACCCCAGGTCATGGTTCTCTTAGCTCATAAACTCCCACTGTCTCCCACCTGGGCTGGACTATTATCTGCTCTATAAGCAGGTGTTTATCTGCTCCAATATGCCATCTGTAATTGAAAATAAATAGGATTTTTACAAAGAACTTTCTTACAAATAAGGCACTGTGGCTTGTACGTGATCCTCTACTGATACTAAAGGAATGAAAGTCTTGTGACTGTGTTTCCAATAAGAAGACAGTATATCATACTTATCCAGAGAAAATCACAATGCTTGTTATTTTTGAATTTCATCTTAAAGTAAAAACCCAACAAAAAGGCCTTTTGCTAATGAAGCCCCTACAACAGATGAAATGACGTTACTAAAAGGTCCTCAATGCAAATCATAAATGAAGGTGCAGAGAATAGCTGGAGAGCTCATTAAAACAAACAAAAAAGATGAGGTACTACTTTTAAAGTATCCCATTAAAAGCAGGGGTGTCAGAATCAATTCAAATGGGGTGGGGGGGGGGCTGTTTAGAAAAATTTTAATGAATTAGATGCCATTTCCTGCATTTTGGTGCATTTTGAACAGGTTGTTAAACACCTAATTTTACCTACAAAAGTGAATTGATTCAATGACTATTTTAGAGACAGATTCAACAATTCAACAAGTCCTCATTCAACTAGGCCATATATTCATCAGCCTGTTTTTAAACCCACTGCTACGCCTAAGATAATTAAATTAATGTGACACGATTTATCACCAGCAGTGACTTTATGCTCACATTTTACTTTTTATTTTGTGTATTCTTTTGCATTTAGTTTTTTATAATTTATTTTAACATGCCATAGTGATACTCAACTGTATGTTAAAAAATAAGAATATTCATAATTTCACACAGTGAACAAGCATGACGGCATCATGCAGCCTTCATAACACAAAATCACACTGTGTCAAGCAACGGTGACACATAAAAAATAACTTCACACAATGAACAGGTGCAATTTTGTTAACCACCAACAGTGACTTTAGTGGGTGCATTTTACTTTTTTCTAATTTAGTGATACTGAAAAATGAGGCTCCATAAAATTCTCAGATGCATTTCATTCATAGGTGCCCAGAACCCTTCATCACTTACCTCAGCAGTAGACCTCTCTCCACAGTCCCTACATGCTGACCCTGCCTCTGACTCACTCTCACTATCAATCTCCTATGTCAAGAGAGATCCAGATGGATTAATCATTGCTTTTTTTTTTATCAACAACTGAAATAAGTGAGCTTTAAAAAGTCAAGAAATTAGACATATTCACTCTTGTTTACAATGGTCTTCTCATCATCTGAATTTAAAAATTAAATTTGTCAGACAGTGAACCAAGCTCTGTTTTATGCAGAAAATACTGAAATTAAAATACTAAACTCCCAGTAAACTTTTCTGATGTGATTATTTCATTCTTGCTGATAATCTATAATGATGATGTTCGTAGCCTAAATTAGGCTACAGAATTATTCTGGTCACTCACTGAAATTTCACATCACAACTGTGAATCTATAAATATCATCAGAGCGGACTTGGCCTCATTCTTGGCATTACAATACGGTACTGTCGAAAACAAATCAATGATAGTTTTTTATGTCATCAGTGAATTTGGATGAAATGATAGCTAACATTAAGCTAGCTGATAGATATCCTGACATTGACTACCCAGCTAACTGCACTAACATTTCCACTGGAGGAAAAAACCTGTCCTTTGGGGAAATTTTGACTTACTTTCCACTTCTTTGTAAATAATTTCCTTATGTCCATTGTGTCTGGTGAGGGAGCAAATATTGCAAACAACTGATCAACAACCAAGTGTTACTTAAAGTAAATAAGGCAAAGCTTACTCCTAATATTTCATTGTTTAGTTGAACATTCATGTAATGTGCGGTGAGTTGTTGTAGGCGACCCACAAAACCCCGCAGCGGACTTTCAGTGGTATGTGTTTTCTCCTATCGATCAAGTGGAATAAATTCTTTCATGAAGAAACAGAAACAGCGCTGAGTGAACTAATATTTTATGTTAAATGGGGGGGTCCAAACGAATAATTATGAAATGTGAAGGGGACACGTCCCCTTCAGACTTAATGGCGGCGACGTCCATGATCAAGAGCATTTCGTCTAACCTGGTGACATAGTGTATGTGTGTGTGTGTGTGTGTGTGAGACCATGTTTTTATATCTTTTTGGGGACCGAATTGTCCCTACAAGGATAGGACTATCTGATTTTTTAACCTTGTATGCACATTTTGCTGGTCCCCATAAAGAAAGTGGATTTTTTTGTTGTTGTAGATTTTACTGTAGTTTTTTTTTACTGAGGTTAATATTAGGTTTAAGATTAGGGTTAGGGTCAGCATTAATTAGGTGCATTATTAATTATGGAAAGTTCTCACAAGTATAGCAGTTCAAAAATGTGTGTGTGTGTGTGTGTGTGTGTGTGTGTGTGTGTGTGTGTGTGTGTGTGTGTGTGTGTATGTGTGTGTGTGTGTGTGTACACTACATAGGAAATTCAGTGAAAAGGAACAGCAGTGAATTGTCAGAGCATCCTGTATTTCCATGATTTTGCTTTACTGCAGTTTGACAGATTAAGTGCCCATAAAAGGCGTATTGATGGTCTGGCAATTGCTGAGGCCTTTGAAGTGATCTGACAGCTGATACAGTCTACTCACTATGGACCCACAGAGGTTCACCAGTTCCCCCAAGTCATGTATATTAGCCACTAGAACAAACATATCCCAGCTGTACAGTGCCAGAGATTTTGGCAGGAGCATTGCTCTTCACTGCTGTTACATAAAGTCACAAAATCCTCTGACTGCTAGCAATAAGCAAGTATATTTAGCTTATGTAACACATCAAAGAATACAGTAGAGCACTAGAGATGACATTAAATGAGAAACCGTATGAGTAACTTAGTCAATTATTATTATTATTATTATTATTATTATTATTATTATTATTATTATTATTATTATTATTATTATTATTATTAAAGAAAGTGCACAGATTTGCCTGAAAACATTCAGTATCTGTAAGTTTGCAATATTTAGCAGACCATTAGCTAGGATTTCACTAGCAACTGGAATCAATGCTTTTGTAACCTGCCATTAGAAAAGAACGCAGGCCAATTTAAGGAAATATAGTGAGCTAAAATGAGTAAATTAGCAAAACTTACATCTACATGCTTTTTCAAATTAGTTAGAGTTAATACCTTATTGGGAGGCAAAGGATATTTTATTCAAATCTTTGCTTTGTCCATTGCCTTGAAACGTTTTAGTGAGACAGGGCCAGGGTGCTCATCTTCAAGTTCCACACTGCAGTCCTGACTGGATGCTAAACTGAGCCTATTTGATGGATGTGTAGCGTACAGTAATTGATGAGATGATAAAAAAGACCTTTCACATTTGTAACAAGCACTTCGTAGGTCAATAATAATTGAAGAAAATATAAATACACAAAAATGATAATTAAGTATAGTAATAAAGCACAGCTACTCGTTAGGGGGGAACAAGAGTGAGGTGGGGGAGAAAAGAACATAGACTGTTAGGTATGCTTCTTCACCAACCTTTAGAAAACTTACCAATGTCTGAAAACTTACCTCTGTTACAAAGAACGGACCCTGAATAAATATCTTCTCACAGATAGCCTCACCATATGCTGTACATTATTTAAAAGCCATTTATGTGGAGTATACACCATACACGTCTCTGTGTAGGTTGATACTATAGAAACAAAACTTTTTGTTGTATTAGAAAGAGCACATTAATATAAACCTGTTTCTTTCCTTGCAGCCAGAACTACTAGAGAATCAAGAATACAACAGCACTGTGGTATAAAAAAGTAATAATGCATAGAAGACCATACTAAGCAATTAATAATCACATTTTTATATTATATAACACAATTCTTGAAACTGAGTGCCGTAAAACCTACTACTGCATTCATATTCAATAACTAATGATCAAAATTCAGAATTCTTGAATAATATGCATAAACTGAGTGCCGTAAAACCTACTACTGCATTCATATTCAGTAACCAAGGAAACACTTTGGACTATATCAACATATCTCAGTATAGCACACATTCAATATCATTAATGACAACCAAATCTAATCTTAATCATTTAGTGACTGCAGTGTGATTGGTGTGATTGCACAGGAGAGGCAGTCTGCCCTTATATAAATGATGCAACAGCTCCCTCTCTTGTTCCTACTGGTTCCAAAATGGTCACACTATGTAAAATCTGCTGAACTGGTTAGAACTGCACCGCATCTATGGAATAATATGATTTTTTAAAACTAGACTTAAAAACATTTTAAATAGTAAATATATTGCTTTTTGTGCAAGTCATAAGCTACAGATTTGGACAACAAAAAGGTTCTACTAGACATGATCATCAAAAATCCATAGGGATAGCAAAGGACCTAAACAAGACAGTGTCCAAGTCACCTGATTAAATTAAATGCTTTTCCTGAGAAAAAAATGGTAAGACTTTGTTTTTTTTAAAAATTGTAATCACTTCTGACTAAATTTCACTGTTCACAAAAGTTTAGGCAGAATAAAATGCATCAGACCCCCATCACACAACAGTAGACAAACTGTGAAGCACATTCAGGGGAAGACCGATACAGCTGCACTGTGCTAAAGAGTGTAGTGTGAGATGCAGATCCCCACTGCAATAAGACTCTACAATGAGTCACCTTCCTGCAGGGACACTACTGATCTCCTACTGTCAGAACTATGCTGAGCTACATCATACAGCTCCATATCTATAGTATATTATTATCAACTCATTTGCAAAGTGTTGTTTTTATCTTCCCTAGCACTGTTTGACAATTTCACCTTATCCCTGATCTTTAGAATGACCACTGTCAATGTTTTTTATTAACAGGTTACTACCTCATACACTTATTGTGCAATACATACTGATGCTGCTCATGTACATGTCTTGTATATGCTTCATATACAGTATATATATATATAGAAATTCTTCACTCTGGAATCTTATCTTATCAGTATACTTTCTCAGTGACATTCAGAGATGATGCCGTCTGAAGTAGGGTTTTGAAGATCCAAAGAGGGAATGCAAGAAACAGAGCCAGAACAAGATGATGTATGTATGCCAGTGGCTCTTAACTCGAAATGACCAGCCAGCTGCTGTAGCCTTCTTTTGTTGATAGTATGCAGTATGGCAGCATTTAAAATGGCGAAAATGAACAATGATAAATAATTGCACTTGCACTTAGAATACATCCATTATATGAAATATGTTTAAAACTTTATTAGACTGTGTATAAAAAGCTAATGTAGTGATACCGTACTGAAATATATAGGATTACAATATAATGGAATTCTTTCCACATTCACAAGGTCTTCATGAGATCTTGATAAATAACTTGGCAGATGTTTGTACCTTTATTATCAAATGTATATTATTTTATATGGTATATAGTTACTGTTTGAATTTTGAAAATAGCCATGCAGGTCAACTCAGTTTAATTTGGGTATTCTGTCATGCATAATCAGATTGTCATACAATCCAAAGCCAAATCAGAGACACACGTGGAAAAAAATATCCATATGGCAGATATGGATACAACTTGTCAAACAGAAGAAACACGTAATACAGAAACAAGGTCAAGGGTCGAGCAAAGGTCAAGTGATCAACGAACACCATAGACTAGGTCAGGCAAGAGCAAGACAAGGAAACCAGAAACATAGTGGTGTGTAGTCATATTACACATACAGCCACATACAGTGAGAGAAAGGGCAAGAATGAAGTGAAATTAGCATACCAAATTGCAAAATTGCTAAAGCAGTATTTGAGATGTTGAAATGTGTCAGTTGCAGCACCCACTATTGGCAAAATGCCACAAAATTTGGCTTGTATCTATGTGGAAATGATGCAGGGTGTGAAATGTTGTGAAATATGAGCCTTTACATTACAAGATATTGGCTATATATTGGTCAAGGGCTAGATTTTTGCTTTAAACATTATTCACTAGGTCATGCTACTCCACAAATGCCTGTTAGAGGTCAACGTACCATTCACAATGTTAGGCAAAATGGTTTTCAATCTGTTGACCACTACATCACTTAGGTTCAAAGGCATGAACAGAAAGGGCAAATCACAGCACAAATATTATATTCTGTATGTGGGGCTACAACTATAGCAATTGTCATGTGGATTGGTGAAGTCTATGCATATGATATTTTCAACAAATCATTGAAGAAAAAAATGGAAGAAAAAGAAGAAGAAGCCAAAACTTTGACAAAAACTGCATGGCCACCAGCACTGATGTGGTGGGCACAATCAGTTTAGTAATAACTTGAGCTAATACAGAGCGTGTACCTCACAAAGTGACTGTGCTTGAGAGTCTCTATATGCTGTGTGGGAAATTGAGCTCAGTGGTGCATGATCAGTAATCAGGTGAGGGTGAGCGTGAGAGAGTTTGTAAAGGGGATTGGAGATGGGGATTGTAGTTCTCAGTGGTGTTTGTAGGCTGTGCTGTACTCTGGGAAGTGGAGTTCAGTTCCGAGTCTGGCATTGCCAAGAAAGGAGGGTGCATGTGGTGTATCATCTAAACATTCAGAATAATCCTTTAAATGTACATCAGTGGCCTATAAGGTCCAATTATACACCTTAAATCATTTTAAAGGTACGTCATATTCACATTTTCAGGGAAAAGAATTACTCTAAAGGTACAAAAGATGTACTTTTTTTTATACCAAGCCTATAAAATGGATGATAAAGAATTTTAACTGGTTTCTTCTTAATTTCAGTCTTAGGACATATTCTGGAAAGCACAATACAATCAACTCATCACCTTGCTGGGAGCGGTGCTGGGAGGAGTTTGAACACACACACACACACACACACACACACACACACACACACACACACACACACACACACACAAAAAAAAAAAAAAAAAAATACAAACCAACAGTTAGTTAGTGAGTGCGGAAGACTGAAATGAATAATACATAAGGCATTTATATTCTAATTCCCTGGATTAATGAAACAACTTTTTATTTATTCATCTACACACTTTACAGCACACAAAACAAGTGAGAAGTGAAAATGGCTGCATTACATAATATCACCAAGGTCTGTTAATCTGACTCTGTTTTTCATTTTAGGCTTCTGTTTATATTTGTCTGGCCCAGAAATATTCTCCACCCCATTACATTCTTTGGGCCTGCAGCTGTATCTGTTTTCATTGCAAATTGCAATTTAGCTCACATGAAGTCAGGGACTCTAAATCTACTAACAACTCCTTTAATTTGTCCAGTTATTTTAGTAATATTTTGGATGTGCTGTGAATATTCACTCAATTCACCCCCCCAATATACATGTTATACAATCAGTTTAAATTAAATATGAACAAAAACAAAGTATTTATCTGATTTATCTTAAATTTAGACTTTGTGGTACACAGACAACACCACAATAAATGTGCACACTGTAGTGCGTATTTGTTCTGTATGGGCAGAAGAGGGCATCATTTCTCAACAAATAAGGTATTCATGAGCCGGTTGTCTTTACAGCCGGAGAGCTGCAAATCTGGGACACACATCTTCTGGGAGCAACAGAGAAAATATTAGATAACAACATTTGCAAGGAAATTGATCTCTCTCTCCCTCCCTCCCTCTCACACACATCTACATACGTCCACACTTACACCAGTCAGCCATAACATTTAAAACCACTGATAGGTGAATAACATTGATTATCTCATTACAGTGGCACCTATTAAGGGGTGGGATATATTAGGCAGGAAGAGAACAGTATTCAGAGTTGATGTGTTGAAAGCAGGAAAAATGGGCAAGTGAAAAGATCTGAGTGACTTTGACAAGGGCCAAATTGTGATGTCTAGACGACTGGGTCAGAGCAATTCCAAAATAGCAGGTCGTGTGGGGTGTTCCTGGTATACAGTGATTAGTACCTAAGCAGTCTAAGGAAGGAAAACTGGTGACCCAGTGGCAGGATCACGAGCGCCCAAGGCTCACTGATGTCCATGGCGAGTGAAGACTAGCCCATCTGGCCCAATCCCACAAAGAGCTATTTTAGCACAAACTGCTGAAAAAGTTAATGGTGGTTATTACAGAAAGGTGTCAGAACACACAGTGCATCACAGGTTGTTGCGTATGGGGCTGTGTAGCTGCAGACCAGTCAGAGTGCCCATGCTGACTCCTGTACACCTCCAAAAGCACCTACAATGGGCACATGAGCATCAAAACTTGGAGCAATGGACCATGGAGCAATGTAAGAAAATGGTCTGGTCTGATGAATCATGTTTTCTTTTACATCACGTGGACAGATCATGTGGTTACATACCTGGCACCAAGATGCACTATGGGAAGAAGACCTACAGGCAGAGGTAACGTGATGCTATGGGCAATGTTCTGCTTAGAAACCTTGGATCCTGGTATTCACGTGGATGTTACTTTGACATGTTTCCCCTACCTAAACATTGTTGCAGACCAAGTACAACCCTTCATAGTAACAGTATTCCCTAACAGCAGTGTCCTCTTTCAGCAGGATAATATACCTGAAACACTGCAAAAATTGTTCAGGAATTGTTTGAGGAACATGACAAAGAGTCAGAGAGGCACTGAATTGGCACCTGTGGCATGTGCTGTACAAATAAGTCTGATCCATGGAGGCCCCACCTCGCAACATACATGACTTTAAGGATCTGCTGCTAACCTCTTGGTGCCAGATAACACAGCACACCATCAGAGGTCTTGTGGAATGTGTGCCTTCATGGGTCAGAGCTGTTCTGGTGGCACAAGGGGGACCTACACAATATAAGGCAAGTGATTTTAATGTTATGGCTGACTGGTGTACACAGACGTTTGTCTTATTGTCCTTGTGAGGACCTTCCACTGACATACACTATATTGCCAAAAGTATTCATTCATCTGCCTTCACACCCATATGAACTTGAGTGACATCCCATTCTTAATTCCTAGTGTTTAATATGATGTCGGCCCACCCTCTGCAGCTATAACAGTTTCATCTCTTCTGGGAAGGCTTTCCACAAGGTTTAGGAGTGTGTTTATGGGAATATCTGATCATTCTTCCAGAAGCACATTCGTGAGGTCAGACACTGATGTTGGATGAGAAGGCCTGGCTCACAGTCTACACTGTAATTCATCCCAAAGGTGTTCTATCGGGTTGAGGTCAGGACTCTGTGCAGGCCAGTCAAGTTCTTCCACACCAAACTCGCTCATCCATTTGCTTTGTGCACTGGTGCTCAGTCATGTTGGAACAGGAAGGGGCCATCCTCAAACTGTTCCCACAAAGTTGGGAGCATGAAATTGTTCAAAATCTCTTGGTATACTGAAGGATTAAGAGTTCCTTTCACTGGAACTAAGTGGCCGAGCCCAACTCCTGAGAAACAACCCCACACCATAATCCCCCTCCACAAACTTTACACTTGGCACTCGTCACTCCAGAAAACACGTCTCCACTGCTCTAGAGTCCAGGGTGGCGTGCTTTACACCACTGCATCTGACGCTTTGCATTGTGCTTGGTGAAGTACGGCTTGGATGCAGCTGCTCGGCCATGGAAACCCATTCCATGAAGCTCTCTATGCACTGTGCTTGAGCTAATCTGAAGGCCAAATGAAGTTTGGAGGTCTGTAGCGATTGACTCTGCAGGAAGTTGGCGACCTCAGTGCACTATGCACCTCAGTATTTGCTGACCCCACTCTGTCATTTTACGTGGCCTACCACTTCGTGGCCGAGTTGCTTTCATTGCCAATCGCTTCCACTTTGTTATAATACCACTGACAGTTGACTGTAGAATGTTTAGAAGCGAGAAAATTTCATGACTGGACTTCATCCTTATCATTTTACCATGCTGGAATTCACAGAGCTCCCGAGAGTGACCCATTCTTTCACAAATGTTTGTAGAAGCTGTCTACATGCCTAGGTGCTTGATTTTATATATACAAAGTGATTGGAACACCTGAATTCAATGATTTGGATGGGTGAGAGTACTTTTGGCAATATAGTGTAATTATTAATGCAGCTAATTGATCTAATGAGTATACCTAGATCTAACTCTTACCAAAAGAAAACATTGTGGGAATATTTGGTACCCACCAAGATATAAAAACATGCCCACACACATATACACCCAAACACTGGCATGGTGCATCACTACTGTTATCTGTATCTGCTGGAAGGTGTGAGCCCTTGCCTCAAAGAATGTGCCAGTGAGAATACCAACTGTAGTGTGTGACAGCTGATGAGTTGTTCAGGAAAGACAAGTCTCTTTTTGAAATGCAGCTGTAGGGAGTTTCACTTTCCTGTAGAGACAGACCAGACTTACATGAAGGAAAAGGTGTGCCAACAGGGTGCCTCCAAACGCAAGACAAGGCTGGCACGTGTCAGTTTAACCACAGCTGCTGCACCCACGTAAGGCTGGAAATGTTTACGTTTCAAAGGAGAACAGAGCCTCTGGCACTCAGAACTGTCCTCAGGCTCTCCATTATATTTGACATAATAATGTGAAACATTTATGATGCCTCTGGGTGGGATCAAGCTTTCTGACTAAGTGCCTTAAGATCTCCTTTGACATTAAAGTTCAGACTGATGATGTCAGAAGACTGAATAATAAGCAGAGGAGCCATGGTTTGGATGACACCCATCTTACTCGTGGTATGACTGTGCTTTTCAAAAGACAGGATGAAGTGATGAAGAAGGAGCTGAGATGGAAAAATGGGGGTTCACTTAAGGTGCTCATGCCATGACATATATGGATCCCTTAATGCCCCCCAAACTGAACACCACAATCTCTGAGGCATAATGGAAAGCAGCTGACTGCCTGCCGTGGTGCACCATAAGCTCCAAGCTGCATTTACTGTGGCGTGTCTACATAAGTGCACTGGATCACTTTTACTGGAGGCTGGTGCCATCACTCCGACACTCCACAGATGCTGCATCTGAATTGGCTGACACTGCAGCCTGGTTCCGTCGAAACTATAAAAGTGCAGCCTATAACATGACAAGGGCTTCAGAGTTTGTAGGGCATTCATGAACACTTAACACTTCATGTCTAACAATGGTGAAAAAACAGTAGTTTACACTCTGCATGTAAGAGAACCATTTTAAAATGCAAGCAAAATTTGCATTGATGTAGCTGAAGAATCATTAGCAATACCCAACTGTGCCAATAAATAAAAATTATACTTTGTTATTAAACTTAACCATTGTTTTGGCCTATTTATACTTTACTTGAGTGTTATTGAAACTCTTGTGTGATGTGTACACTTACTTAATTACATTAGAAAAACCCTTTGTGTATTTAGACCTTGAAAATACTTGTAATAAATCTTAAAAGTCTGTTTTTCTCTCAACCAGCCAATGATGACTTATAAATCAAACAAACTGGCTCAGTTTAAAATTAACATTATCATTAACTGGCTATATTTAAGTACAATCAATTTATGTTTTCTCTTGACAATAACTTGAATCCTAACGTCTTTTTTTAAAAAACATTTGTGATGAAATAAGTGATCTCAATCTCATGCCATTTCATTGGAGGGAGGCATTCTTGGAGTAGTACCAACACAGACACAGGTCAGGCCTGCCAGTGCATGGCTTCAACATGAGCAGTTTTACAACATACTCCATGGGAGAGGAAGAAACATTCCTCTAAGGCACGAAAACTAGCTTGAATGCTTCAGCAGTTTGTTGCATAAGCACGATACCTTTCCCCAGCTGGTTACAAATAGGTTGTTGAAATCTATTGAATGGGGTAGTATCTCTATAACAAATACTGAACTAAATGAGCGTATACACAATCAATTACAGACACTGTAAAGACATGATATGATGATGTTGGTTCAGAGCCCAGTCAGAGAGCTAAGGCCAGGAGAGCTGAGACGGCAGGGCAAACTGAGGAGGTTGGTATCTTCAGCCTGACATCATCTCTACTAATCCTGGCAGCTGCATGGTATATAATAATTGAGTAAATAAGGACTATTCTTATTACTAGAACAGCTCACAAAAGAAGTATATGCATGGGTGGGCCTCAGAGCAAAACACATTTTCCATCAAGTAATCCTTCATTTATTTGTGTTGCAGTTTAGGAAACACAAGGAGATCCACACCCTCCTTATCCATCTGCAGTGCATCTGACATTTACCCTGGCAAAGATTCGGATGTATCTGGTAATACCAGGACCAGGCAAAGTGTAATGAGGAATGATCAGGGTTTCAGACAAAGACACAAGCTTGCATGCTATATGGATAATTGTTTGAATACATGTTTAAGTTCCTGTCTCCAGTCATCAACGCCCAAAAGACAAATACTGTCTGACAGTTCCAGTCTTGTAAAATACTACAAATGATGGACAGATTCCTATTGTTGTTATTCTAATGCTTCAATATTAGGTTCAGTTTACAAAAAAACAACTGTTCTGTTACAAATCCTGAGTTCTTATATCACTGTCAAGATTAAAGGGATTCTTCCTAACTGCGAGCAGTCATAAAACCAACTGGAGTGTGACTGTAAAGTGTAGACATAACCATTTGAAAGTTCTACTTCACACTTTTATGATCCAGGTCAAATAAAAGAACAAATTCAACCCCCAATTATCTTAACTGAAAATGGTCTTCAACCCGCTGGGTCATTGACTAGCTTCCAGTTAGCTTCACTGAGTGATCTGTCAAAACGGGTTGTCATAGAAATGACCAAATATTGTGCCATATTTTGCCTTCTAGTGAGTCATATTACACTTTGTAAAGTCTTCCCCTGAGTAACCAGTGATTTTCTCTTTCACAGGTGTTGACAGACACAATAAAGATGAGCATGCTTGTCTGTTTGACGTCAACAGACACTTCTACTACAGATGCACAGAAGGGAGACAAACGGAGTTTAACCTTTCATTGTCAAAAATAATAAAACATTCATGAATCATTTATGTTATGTTTCTTTTTTTCCCGTATGTCTGGATCTCCTAAGGCCCCGCTGCGAACGAATGACGTCACAGCCAACACTCAATCAGTTCCCCTGCTGCCTTATAAGACAGCTCCTTGTAATAAAAAACAGGTCTGATGGTTGTATTTAGGCTTATGAAAACAAATCCCTTTATCAGAAGGAAAATAAAAAGTACAAGGGTTTCTCCATGTTGTCCCACACCCTATCCATTCCCTAAATCAAGTCCCTGTTTTGTGAGACTTGGTTTTATGCTTCTCCATCGTACATGTGTAAGATATTGTAAAACCCCATGACATCACCCACGAGTTCCCACATCATAGTGTGAGAGTGATTTCATATGTCACAATGGCACCAAGATGTGGTAAGTCACACAAACATGCCTCAGAGTATTGTACAATGTCTGATCCCTTCTCAGGAAGTCTGACTTTGTATTAAAATGAGATAATGAGGAACTGGCCTGTAAATATTCACTATGACATTTTGTTAAAGAAAGCAAAAACTGTGTCGGATAAAAAGGCAGAAAAAGATGTATCTGGGGCAAATGATGCTGTTAAATAAAACCAGTGTATGTAAGTGTGTGTGGATGGAGGGTGGGCTGCGAACAAATTCATAATAAACCACTGTCATCTGCTGTAAATACAAGAGTTTTTCTGTGTTACCCCACACCGACCCTTGAATGGTGCTTTTGAAGATTTGTTAAGGCAGTACAGAGGTGCTATAAGCACTTTGCCTTAGTATTATTGAATCAAAATAAGGCACACGCAAACAACTCAATAGCCATAATCTTGTAAGGTCAGACCCAGACAGGAAAATTGCAATGTTCCTGGGCTCTGATTCATCACTTGATAAATGGCCAGTGCATGCTGTGTCAGTAAGTGTCTAGTGCAATTGGTTTAGAGACGAGCGGCGGGTCACTATTTCACATAACTGATGATATCGAGCTTAGCGCTGGAAGGATGGTGAGGACAGAGCCATTCATCACCTTCACCACCTCCAGACATTAAACCTCCACCCTGCCACAACCACCAAGGCAGACATGAAGCCCACAGGATTGTACTGATATTCATTTTCATGTAAAAATGAATGAATGAATGAATTAATTGAAGAAAGAGAAACCACAGATACATTAAAATTCTAATTTAGGTTTAATACATTTTTTGGGAAAAAAAATCCTTTGGTCAATTGTTTAGTTTTGAGCCTTCAGTTGGGTTAAGTTAGGTTGGCTGTTAAAGAGTCACCATAACTGCTGTAAATTTTTACTAGATGTCACAGGTTCAGCTTTGGTGCAGCTAAGCAGACCTTAGCTATTGCTAACATTAGAAAGGACACCAGCCCCGCAGCCCAAAGCAGAAGTAGGCCTAAAGGTTAAGACAACTGCAAAAGCAACCTTTGACCTGAGCACAGGCTGTATTGGAGAAAAAAGATCAGATTTAAGACTCCATGCATCAACATACTTGTGCATCTGTCCTTCTCTCAATCTACTAAATCTATAAACTTAACTAGAAAGACAGTCCTTCCTGAGAGACCATGAAACCAATTCACAATTTCACATAAATACTATACATTTAATTGTATAACACATTAATTTATTACTCTGCCACTCAGAAATGTTGTACGTAACAATTTATCTATTGACCTCTATGAAAATGGCCCTAGCTTCACAGATTTAAACACTGATCAAAAGAAAAGTCAAAGGGGAAAAAATTTGTGTTTAACAGCACTTCTAACCTTCATTTCATGTTCTTCTTAATCTGCGAATTGTTACAAATTTGGACAAACAAAACCTTTCCTACTGGATGAGTATGAGGGACAAGGATTGGTGGTGGTGGTGGTGCTGGTGGTGGTGGTGTGGTGGTAGGAAGAAGGTGTGTGTGTGTGTGTGTGTGGGGGGGGGGGTGATAGAGCAATATATTGATTGAGCCAGGTCTCAATTTCAGGAGGACTTTGACAGAGGTGATCCATCTTTAAAAAAGTCATTTTGGTGTATAATGGCATCACAAACATTCCAAGCTCATCTATATGCAGTACATACAGGACCACATAGACAAAACCTAGACAAAAGTTTATGTCTGCTGGGTGTCAATTCTCAGAAAATAGTTATATTTTTCAAGAAAACATTATTATTGCACACTGGAGCTCAATAACATTATAGAGCACATTGCTTTCTGCCTAAAGGTTTATTGTAATTTGGAATATTGAAATATTGGTCTATAGGAAATTGCATGGTGCATTTCAATAATGACAACGAGGGGTTGGGTGTGGGATGTTGGGGGGGAGGGGGGTCAATGACTTATTTTGAAAGTCTTTCCTTGTCAGGCCTGTTGGAGTCCCTTTACTTTGCTAATAGCACTCTGTAGGACAAAGAAGTGTATTCCTGAGTATGTGTGTAACCTTCACTGCAGTCTCACATGTTAAAAGCGCTCCCCTTCAAATGCCCCACTGCTTGATTGATGGCTCTAATGCCTCTGAGCCAGAATAGTTAAATCATCTGCAACAAGAGCAAGACTCTAAGGGAGATGAGAGGTCAGAGATCATGCTGTTTTTCCTGCACTGTCACACTTCAGCAGTGTTCTTCAGGGGCCGTGTGTTGTATGAAAGACCACACGTCACCCTGCTGGGTCAGAGTGAGACTTGTTGCAAATGCAGGCCTTAAACTGACATGATCTGTTCTTACAGTGTTTCTGAGTGCAAGGTTGTGAACAGTCAGTACATATTAGTGATGAAGCATGGCCCTTGGTTATGAGGAGGTCTATAACAGACCTCCTGCTACTTCTAAACTGTCAATTACCATGTGGATGCCATCCCATCTGTCCCTCTGAACTAGTGGCAGATATGACCGGTCAGAACTGTTGCATGTACTATAAATTAAGCAAAGAAAACTAGACCCTTCAGTGTAAGTTTTACGCAGAAATCTACTTTTTATGCTCATGTTTAATCGGCTTAATTTATAATGACCTATTAACCAACGATCTATTAACCTATAGTTAATACAAGAGGGCAATCATATGCTACTCTTCAGTTTACCATGGACCTAATGAGCCTTTTGGAGATAGGAAAGATGGAGCTGAACCAAAAGAAAGCCTTTTCTTTCACCAGTGACTGGATGGCGAAAGACCTGGACAGCAGAAAGTAGCTGTGTGAATGCTATAAGCCGACAGGAAACCAAGATCAGGAACGAGATCAGCAATCACAACACGATGCACCGAGCCAGCAAGGAAAACTGTGCTGACACAAATCCTACCAACAATGTGCTCACTCACAGACAGATAGCACCAAGACATGACTCCCTCTGCCAATAAACAGAAGCTTAAAATGGAGTCATAATTTGATTATGTAATACTGATTAGTAAATTGACTAACATCTATATATGCAATAATATTAAAATAGCCTGCTATAATCTATAAAAAAGAATCAAAACTCCAATCCCAAAAATCAGAGATCGAACTTTATGTAATCACGTTTTCATTTGTTCATAATTTATCTTCAGTAAATGCTTTATCCCAGTCAGGGTCATGGTGCATCCAGAATCGAATCCAGTAACACTGGGCACAAGGCACAATTTACCCCAGATGGGACACCAGTCAATCGCAATATAATAACATTTTCCTTAAGAGTATTTGGCATCATTGAAGTAGAATTGTAATGTAAAGGTGGAAGCTGGAATTTATGTGGATGATATAGTTTTACTTTGAATGTAAAAATGTAAATACAACTCAAGTTCCTTTAAAGTGTATATTTGTAAATGGAATTGTAAATGGGATAATACAGTATAGCTTAACAGTCCTGTCTATTCATAAATAAGTTTGTGAAGATATAGAGCAGATAGACGTCCTTCCAACTATTTCTAGTGGCATTAAACGTATAGCTGCAGTGAAAAACTAAGGAAGCAAATGCTGGACACTAAACATGGCTCGGCTGCTCACATTTCGGGTACTTGTATAAATTTCCCCAACTTCTAAGAGTAAAGATTTATATGATTTCAGAAAGTGTCTGAGTACGGTGAACATGTCAGTCAGCAGTTAGCACTGATAAACTGCCAAGTCAAAATTCAGTGCACATTATATGGGAAATTACCCATGCTTTGACTGCCCAACCCCCTATTCTTCTCGAGTGATTTAATAGGTAGCTGAAGCTGCTCTGGGAATAGGGGAAAGGACAATGCGGATCTGAGGCTGATAATGATGGGATGAAAGAAGAGTGGCAGATGAATGTCAGGTATTGTAGGAGCTGATAAAGGGAAGGGCCTTGGACCGTGAGGAAAAGGTCAGTCATTAGCCATGTGGAACCTTGATCTATAGAGCAGGCTGCAGGGGTTGGGAGGAGACATTATGCACAGGTCAGTACCCTTCCCCACTCCAAAATCAGTCCTACACTCACAAGAACCCAAAGAAAAAGACCAACAATGCCAGCAGAGGTACTTATATTGTGAAGGAGAGGAGAAGGGGTCAGGGAAATAGATGTTTTGGAGATGTAGAGGGACAAGAACCCATGGACAGAAGCAGAGATAAAGTGAATGTTGAGGAAGGTCAGAGGTCAGACAGTGAGAGAGAAGACAGAGTGTGTGGAAAAAGAGATATAGAGGGAGAGAAGATGAGAGAGAAAGAGAGAGAGAGGCGGTTGTCATCCTTCCATCAACTGTGCAAAGTAATTAATTTATGAATGGTCCCATCAGCAGGTTTTCCAATCAATGAATACCAATATTTTTTAAAAGAAATCCTGAATTGGTATGATAAGGGGTAAAAGAGGGGTGTGAGGTTTGAGTAATTCCTGTGACTCCTAGAAGGTCATGATGAAAACAATACTTTCCTCAAATCAGGGGAAACTGATTTTCAACACATTAACACATATGTGTTTAATGCCTTAAATGAGTTTTATGACTACTTAAATATTTAATCAGAAAAAGTTGCAAATTTTAACGTAAATGGAGCATTATAGCTATTTAAAAGATTATGGTATAGAAAGTTGGGATACCTGAGTTACGGTAAAGGTTACACACAAGGTCAATAAACTGACAAAACTGCTAATATGTATAATAGAACTGAAACATAATGAATCTATGGATTCACAGCAAATTGAAACACACCCGTTTTAGAAATCACACATTATTGACTTGAAAAGTGAAATACTACTGTATACTGTATAGAAAAATGATAGTGTGTCATAGCATATGCCAAGTTAAATGCATCTGAAGCCTTGATTGAAGTAGCCTGCATAGCTGAATGCACGAGTCTTAATTTGAATTGTAAATTACATCTGCTATTCATTCATTCATTCATTCATTATCTTAACCGCTTATTCCTGTCCCCAGGGTCGCAAGAGAGCCGGTGCCTAGCTGGTGGCATAGGGCACAAGGCAGGATCAACCCTAGACAGGGCGCCAATCCATCGTAGGGCACACACACACTCATACACACACTCACGGCACTTTTAGGGACACCATTTAACCTAACAGTCATGTCTTTGGACCGTGGGAGGAAACCGGAGTACCTGGAGTAAAGCCACACAAACACGGGGAGGACATACAGACTCCACACAGAAGGGACCCAGACCACCCGACCCGGGGACTGAACCTGGGACCTTCTTGCTGTGAGGAGACAGCAGTACCCACTGCGCCACCGTGCCGCCCTAATGCTATTTAGCATATGGCAATTTGACCGAAATATTTGGCATGGTTCGGTTTGACTTTTAACCTATAGCACATTCACAGGATATACTCACTGTATTCTTAAAGCTAATATTTACTCTAGTCTGAAAATGTAATCAAATGATAATCAGTTGTGCCTGAAAATATTATCCTTTCCTTCATTAAAAATATTAAATGCATTACAAACAAACTGATTATAGATCTAGTTGTATTGATTACTGTTGTTTAATTAAGTTATTATTTAAGTGTGGTTAATGAAAGGCCTCCAAGTGTTGCTGTCTGCCCTCCTATTTCTCTTAGGCTTATAGCCTCTGACATATACTGTACATACACAGGTAACAAAGGATGATGCTAGTATAAAAACAGCAATGCAAACATAAGACAATCCCTTCTCCATCACACATGAACACACCACTCTGCCAATATTACTCAATCGCCCCATTTAAAGCAGTCTAATGATATGATACTTTGTTCATGCTCGTGTGATTCTTTTAATAGTGAGAGCATGCAGGTTTGTCCTGAGTGAGCTCAGATGCAGTAAGTAATGCTTCAGATTTCCAAGCTTCCTGAATCATGTCCTAACCAGCCTTTGGTACTGGAGCTTTTGAAGTGGATCAGCGTATCATTAAGCAAACCATAGATCAAAATGTCCTGTTTGAACCTGTGCATTTAGTACACACTGTATAAGGGTGAGTTTTGAGGAACCAGGTTCAATTTCACTTCCAATATAACCCTAACTGTTGTTGAGAGATATTGTCTTGCTTTATAGTATGCCTATCATCTGTGCTACTTTATCAGCAAAAATGGTGTGAATCCCAAAACAAGCAAAGACTGCCAAATGTGAACGACCAATTACAACTACCCTCATCTCTGCTGACTCAGCTGAATGAGGCTTGATTCTTGGCAAACCACAACATCCAATATAAGCGCAGATCCCCCC
>JAOVVH010000041.1:1736099-1757654 GCA_028566435.1 Scorpiodoras heckelii
AAAAAACATTTGTAAATTAAACTGTCTAGAACCCACTTGTAACATAAGATTTACTAGGATAAACTGTCTAAACCTGTGCACCAGCACTAATACTTCAATACTTAATATTCAAGATTTAATATCACAAACATGATTAACATGCCTGACTAGGACTTTCCTGTGTATATGTTATGTTCTAGCTGTTACAGAAGCAGAAATGTGAGGTAGATTTGAAAGATTTTATTCTATTTTATTTTTAAAAGATTTTAGCTTTTAAATGGCAGATGATAAATGGGGGAAGTGTGGCTTTTTGATCAGCCCTCAGGTTTAGTGTCTGTGTTGCATCAAAGCTTCGCAAAAGCCTTAGTCAACCTAAATGGATTTGACTCTCCGACAAATGCTCATCCCCGCACTTCTGAGAGCCTTTTTCTTGCACCAACTTGCCAATGTGCCTGGGCAGACTTTGAAAGCATAACAGACTGTAATCAGTCAAATAGCCAATTTTGCTTTGAAACGGAAAATAAAGGAAGGAGGGAGCTTGTGAAGGTGGAGTGGCCGTAGCACCCGAAGGATCTGACAGCAGACAGGCGGCTGTTTGAGACGGGCGTACCTGGCATTTCAGGTCATCATACACACACACACACACACACTGTGTTTATAAATGTGTGAGGGTCAGACGTCCTTGACTGCTGGGAGACGCTCCAGGAATCTGGTGTCAGCTTTCAGCCACATGCTGCAGTCTCACACAACGAGACACGGAGCAGCTTCATGGCTCTCAGCACACGTGGGACAGTGATAGTGAGCAAAATTCTCAATCGACCAAATGACTCAATTTGACTCGATCACATATGTGCAGTATTTCCCAGAAGATGTGTTTTGTCTGTGATAAGCAATGCTAATGGTAAATGATGATGTCTGTTTTAAACGAGCCCTCCAGAATTATCGGCGCCCATCACGAGTGAAAGATTCTGAGCTCAAGAATACGGGGCATTGTGTAGTTTTATTTATACAACAAAATAAAAAAGATTTGTTTAAGCGGCCCAATTTTGCCCTGGAGAGACTAACAGCACGGAGTCTTTCCTGTAATGCCTATCAAAGCTGAAAACAGTTGTACAGGGAACTGGGTGTACTTCTCATGCAGAACATTTTAAGACGTCCCTCTTTAATTCATACCACAGGTTTTTAGTAGGATTTAAATCCGGAGACAATTGCAAACCAATGATTTTGCTAGTTTAGCCATTTCCGTGATTTAGAAGTATGTTTGTGTCTCAACTTATTGAAAGTGCAGGTAGCATGGTGGTTCAGTGGGTAGCACTGTTGCCTCAGAGCAAGTTGGTCCTGGGTTCGATCCTCCCCTTGTCTGCGTGGGTTCACTCTGGGTACTCCGGTTTCATCGCACAGTCCAAAGACATGCAAGTTGGTGAACTGGAGATACAAAATTGCCCCTGACTGTATTTGGAAGTTGAACTTGTGTACTGATGGGAAAACATGTGTGCTTCTCACGTATGGTCACTGATGCCGAAATGACGTTAAAAATCAATAAACAAACAATATTGAAAGTGCTATCTAAGGCCAAGTCTGGAAGAAGGAACCAGGTTTTGGGCTAAAAGATTCTGGCAAAATAAATGATGGCATCAATCTAGAGCCCCTGAACCACCAGTCACAAAATAGTCCAAAAAGTATAGATAAATCAGCAGCAAACTGTATAATGGGTGTTTTGGTGTCTTGTATACACCCTTGTTTGTGAAGGAGCAAAACATTTGATTTTGGTCTTATCTGACCATAAGACAGACACAAGGCCAATTGCAGCTTAGTGAATTACAGATGGTGCATTTTGTAACAAGCTCTGAGGAAAGGCTTCTTTCTCATACTTATAAAAGTAGCACCAGTCGATTTAGTAACCTTTGAAACGACCACCACAAACAAAGAACTTTTAACGTCCAACTTTTTAATTACATGTGTTCAAGGAGTTAAGGAACAAATTTTCAACCATTTTAGATTTTTAAAATTCACTGTCTTTTTGCTTAAAGGTATTTTAACTGATTAAGTGTTAAAAACAAAAACAAACAAACAAAAAAAATTACCTGATTTGTGCTCATCAACAATCATCTGTTGTGTTGAAAGTTGACTGGTTTTCCCCCACAGTAATGGATGACAAAAAGATTTTTAAAAGTGTGCAACCTCATTTATACCCCAGGAAAACCGGACAAGGATAAATAAGTTCCCGAGGACTGAAAAAAAAAAAAGTTAAAAAAAACAACAATTTGTTTGCCTTTATTTCAAATATTCCTTAGGGGTCTTATAATGCTTGAGAGAAATTGCAATTATTTTTTTAAAAGGAAAATAGTTTCTCCTACTGTTTTCCAATTTTATTTGCATATTATTTTTAAACAAATATTCATGAAAGGTGCAAACAATTCTGGAGGGCATTGTAAATGATGTCTGCATATTGTATGCTAATCACAAGCCCATAATGCTCGTAACTTCTCATTCACTGCCGTCACTACGCTGCTGCATTGTATATCAACTCCCCCAGCTCTTCGTTTAGATGTACTACCATAAACGAAGCAAATTACAGTATTACTGTAGAAACTACTGTACAGCTTCAACCCTAACCTCCAAGCTGTGAAACCTGACACCATTATTCCAGCACAGAAGCATCCCATTAGTGGCAAGTCATGAGACAAAACCATAACAAACTCTCAGCATCATCGTACGGATCCTCATGAAACATTCAGAATGGATGAAGCCACAACAAACCAGAAGATCCTATTGGTCTGCGTGGAGTCAGCCGAGAACAGGAGAGCCGTTGCTATTGGTCGCTTCCTGCCAGGGCCGTCCCGACCAGAATAAGACGACAGTTCCTGCATTGATCGTCTTGCTGCTCACCTCTGGCCGCATCAAGGGCAAGTAGGGTTATTTATACGGATGGCTTCTTCTAAAACTCAGCCCAGAGATTCATTCTTTTGTTCCAACCCTTTAACCTTAGTGAAGTTAGACGTTAGAAATGAGCAGAAGAAGAACACCATTAAAAACGATTCTCCCCAAAGGTGAGTTCATATAGATGAGGAGTAAAACTTGTTTAGATGCTAATTTCACACTAAATACCAGAACACCGTGGTTTTCTTGAGCATATTGTTATAAAATGCTTTAATAAATAGTGTGATTTATTTCTAAGAACAAACATAATTTTGACTAAATGAACCAAAACATTTGCAGAGCAATTCTTCTATACAAAAAAAAACAAAAACAAAAAAAACCCAACACATTTTTTGTTTTCCCGAGCTTTTTCAGACCCCAAACCATCCCTATCCCTCCCCATAATGCAACATCCACCTTTTTATGTGGGTTTCTTATTATACCAGCTGTTAACATTAAATCAGGATAATAATTCAATTCTTTTATTTTGAATGCACTCATATGTGGCAGCAAGAAGCCACCCACAAGAGTCATATTCAACATGAAAATGAAAGGAAAAAAAAAAAAAAAGAAATCAGCCACTTCTGAGGTAATCCATTTTCGTTTGGAGCTGGTACCTCAAACACAAACTGCTTTAACAACAAAATTTGTTCCCTTCATGAAGCCTCAAACTGAAGAAAAAAAAAAAAAGACAAAAAACCTAAAAACAAACAAACAAACAAAAAAAACCAAAAACAAAGAAGGAGCAAGCAGATGGAGCAAGAAGAGTGTTTCACATCGTAGTTGAGACCAGCGCCATAACGAAGGCGCGTCTGGCCCCATAGGCCTCGAGACACATCAGGAATTTTTGCAGGTTTCCAGAATTATGATGACGGTGAGGAAGGATAGATGCTGAAAACGGACAGTTTTTTTTTTTTTTTTAACGGAAGCAAAAAACACGCCACAATATACCACCTAAATTGAAAGAATTACTTGTGTCAATGTGAAAACAAAAATCAACAACATAAAAAAGCTGTACTTTGATTACATTAATGTTCTGACTGTGGGACGCTGTATACTTGTATAAAACCTGCCTATGTCGACTGGCATAAATAAAAGGAATGGCGTTGTAAAAAAAACAAACACAAACAAACGAAAAAACTCAAATAATCATAATAATAACAATAATAATAATAATATTATTAATAATAATAATAATTTCAATCATAATTATAATAGTAATAAAAAAGTGTGACTTGTCTTAATTTACTAAATTCAAATATACACAGCGACTCCTTTACTATGTACAAATATTTACAGATTTCTTTCTTTCTTTGATCAAATACCTTGGTGGTACAAAATGGGAGACAAGTCTCCCTTTGTGATCTATTGGGGTTGACCTCGGCAGCGAGAGACGCAACGGGCTTGTCAGAAGGCACTTGCTACCAACTCAAAATACTGCAATCCTTTATCGGTTAAGGAGTGTTCAGCCATGACAACAGACACAGGAGATAAAACAAGGCCACTTCGCAGGCACCGACCTGCGAGCTGAGTAAGGCAAGCATGGAGTGAGGAGAGGTGACGAGATGAATGAGGGGGGAAAAAAAAGTTCTTACTTCTGTCCACAGGGCCAGTGCACTTCACTGGCAGCCTCATCCACAATACCGGCCACTTACAATAGAACAAAATCAGACTCATCTGTAAACAGCAACGAAAAAGTCTTTTACACAGTTTATATGTATATTTTTTTCCTCAATTTCCTGCTTCAATTCTTTCAGCAGTACTTTTTGAAAAAAGAAAGTGGCCATCACTTCACCTTTTCTTAAAGGAAAACAAATTCACTTCATCTGTACATTAGAAATAAAAAAAAAATGTTTCAATGGGGAAAAAAATCTCAGACTCAAAATATGTGGTGAAATGAAATGGGGGGGAAAACCCCCAAAGTTCTCCCTCTCTCATTCTCTCTGTCCCTCTCTCTTAAGCTCAACAGTCTGTTGTTTTCTTCTTCAGAAAAAGAGCCTCTCTCTGTGCCCGGGTCTGTGCAATAGCTTCTATACATACAGATCTTTGGGGTCTTGGTCAGCGGCGCTGTTTGTTTTTTTCCAGCGGTTGTCTTTGTGGCTGCTGGCTGTCCGGTGAGGCGCTTTGATGGGCGCATTGCTGCTGTGTGTGGTGCAGATCAGCTCGCTGCTCACTTGCACTGTCGCCTTTGAGTACTTTGGGATGGGCCTCTTGCCGCTCTCTGTCCCACACCACTCCTCGCACAGCTCCAGTTCCTCTTCCTCCCCATCCACTTCCTCCAGCCGGTCTTCTTCGCTGCCTTTGCCCATCAGCTTGGCGCGCTCGTATTCAGCATCGCGGTTGTCCTTGTGCTGCTGCCGTGTCACTGGTCGCAGTGGCTCCCACTGGTTGTTGACGCTCTCCTCCACAGGCACGCGCTCGCGCCTCTCGCGCTCTTTTCGCCGCTTACGGGTCCACCACACGCACACGATCACGCAGAACACCCAGAGCGCACAGAAGACCACGCCCAGCACAGGTACTAGGTAATCTGCACACAAAGAAAACACAATTTTTCTTCATTATTCAAGTTGGAAGAAGACAAGAAAACAATGGAATAAATCGTTCTGAGTGAGTAAACGTGTTCTCCACTAGTCCACATTAATAATGAGAAAAAAACATTTTTTGCAATGCACAGAACGAAGAACGTGAACATGCATTTAGAATATTTCAAACAGAATTTTAATGAACTTTAATTCATTTATAATCGAATTAATTAACCATAATTCTATGAAGATCATGAACTAGGAAGAAGTACGTTATTCATTATAATTTAGTCTAATTAACTTTTGGGCCAAATGAGAAAAAAAAAACCCTCCCCGATGAATCACGTGTGATCGTCTTACAAAATGATATCACTTTGTACAGAAAGCTTTCTGGCTGAATTCAATTTTATTTGTATCTCACTTTAAACAACAGACTGTCGCAAAACAGCTTTACAGAAATATGGATGTAGATGCAGACAGCTGCTGAGAATGACTTTCAGGAAGAAAACCTTTAGAGGAACCAGACTCAAAAGAGGATCCACCCTCTTCTACTTCAAAGCATCTCGAGATTTGAGGCACCTTTTAACCTTTTGCCTCCTAAAAATTACTGCACTTCCATCATAGACGGCCTTGTCATTTAGGACTCTTTAGGAGTCATTACTGCCTGAAAGCATGCAGACAGTGACTTCGGCTTAGTCATGCTGTTCCCATGCAGCGCCAGTCACAGTGAGAGAACAGAGGATGAATCAGACTGGCTTTACGGCCTCTGGACTCCAGGCGCCCTCCCGTCATAGCCGTTTAATCTGCGTGAATTGGTAGATACTCACCCACAGACTGAGGCACGACCCGTGTCTCCACTTTGACCTCAATGACAGCCAGCATGATGGTGCTGTTGTGGCGCTTGGACAGCGTGCTGACGATGGTGCTGGCTGCCTCCTGGATCCGACTGTGGTCAGGCTGCTCGTCCTGCTGGAAGGACTGCACAGAGCCAACATTGGATATGTTAGTAACGTGTGTGTGTGTGTCTGTGTGCATGTTGGAGAGACAGCCTGACAGCAAGACAGGAAGAAATAGCAAAAGAGACATTTTGGAGAAGGAGAAGGGGAGAATGAGTGGCTCTGTTTAAACTTGTGGAATACAGCCATCTAAAGTTGTTGGCCAGAAATGTAGGTTTTGTGGGAATTTGTCGAAGCTGCGTGCTTTACAATACAAAACTTCCTAAAGTTCAACTAAAGAAGAACAAGGAAGCCCGTCTTTTGCAGTGATTACGATCATTCTCTCATGTCATGCCTCCATCCCAGCGGTTTTTATGAAATCTTCAGCATGCAAAGACCTGCAGCTCAGCATACTTCAGCACTTCCTGAAGCTGTGAGTCAGCCTCTTATAATGTGAGCATCACATAAATCCATACACAAGTAAAGGCACTTAGCAATCCACATAAGACACAGTGACTCATTAAAAAGAAGAAGCTGAAATTCAAAGCTTTAGGTGTATTACACACCTCACAAATATGAGTGCGCCAACAGGAGCGCATGACTGGACAAGAACATCCAAATAGTTATATCTAATAGGTTTATTTAATAATCTCAAGGCTCAAATGGCAGCCAGTCAGTTAAATAAATCTTTGTTAAACAAAACCAGCAGAATGAGCTACTGACACGCCACGCCCGTTCTTCATGAAAGACAGATTTAAAAGGCGGAACCTGTGGGTTTTACTTTTGTTTCCTCTGGAAAGTCAACTTACAGGTAGCGTGTATTGCAGGAAAATGCAGATTGAAGTAAAAGGGGTTTTTGGACATGGTGTCTCTGGGAATCCTCAAGATAAATAAATACCGTAGCCAAGTCTGCAGTGCTAACACACATTCTATGGCCAAAAGTATGTGGACACACGACCATTTCACTAGAATGTTCCCTGTACTGGAACTAAAAGGCGCAAACATGCTCCGGCATGACGATACCCCTGAACACCACTGGGATGAATCGGAATGACGGCTTTTTGCCAGGCCTCCTTGCCAAACGTCAGTACCTGATCTCTTGTGGCTGAACGGGAAAATCTCCACAGCCACGATCCAAAACTTAGCATCAAGCCTTCTGAAAGGAGTGGAGGCTGTTAAAGCAGCAAAGGGGGAACACCTCAATATTAATGCCCATACGTTTGGATTGGGATGTACTGTATAATGTCCGGCGTCCACATACTTTTGGATGAACAGTGTAACCAAACGTATACATTTTTCAAAACTACTCAGTGGAAGCCACACCACTGACATCCATGTAGTAACCAGGGATCTCCCCAGCCATCAGAAGACAGGTTTAATTTCTTGACACACACCTGCAGACACTGTGTTAGGTAAAAATCACTAAAGCAGTTCACTTACCATAGCCACCTCTACTGCATCCTGGTTGGAGTAGGACAGCTCACAAAGGACCAACAGGGCATTATCTTTGGCGAGGTTCCGTGTAGTAGGCAGGTACCTCAGCTCCGAGCATACATTCTCCACTGTCGTACCCTAGGACAGGAAGCAGTACTTAACACCATAACATGCTGCTTTTACATTCTGCTGCAGAATGAGAAAACAGCTACACAATCAGAATCAGGAGACAAATCCCAAACTCACTGTGGGTAGCTTGTCCCGGTTGAAGATGAGTGTAATTCGGGCACAGCTGTTACCCAGGTAGCCTGTATTGGGTTCACACTTGGTGTGTAGATCTGGTGGGGCATCAGGACTTGAGCAGAAGCCCCAGTAGTGGCACGGCGGAGAGAGGCAGGTGAGGAAGCTGTGCTCTAGGCACTCGCGACCCACTGGACACACGTGACGCTCTCTCCCAGGGGCTCCTGGCAGCAGGCACGGCCGCCTGCCGCACACCACCTGACGGGGTTACACAGGTCAGAGGTCATTCCCACAGGTGAAAACATCCATTATGTTTCCACACTTAGACTAAACCCAATATTTCACATCCTACATACTCTGCATGTCAAAATTGAGTGTCTGCACATTGTATTTCTTCTGCACTGATGTATTTGCACTGTGACTATGAGTAATTAGGTGCATTTCATGTCCCCTTATTCTTGACCAAGCCGTTGCTTGCCCCAGGAAATTGTGGCATGATCAGTACAGCACTTGTCTATCCAGACAGAATAATAATTCACTTGTCTTGTTTAGAGCAGTGCAAAGGAAAGTAACCTTTACCTTTGTGCACTCTACTTTGCCATTAATACACTGGCAGGTGTTGCAGTCTTCCTCCCAACGGCTGCCATGAGGGAACTGCAGCCCGGTATAATGACATGTCTTCCCAATGCCTATGACTGGATCACACAACAAAAGAGAATCTCTAAATCAATTCGTATTCAATCAATTCATGAAAATACTACTCATGGCTCAGAGCAGGACAGAACGATTTGATTTTCAAGTCTGTACTTGGAAAGCAGCTCAGCAAAGCAACTTACACTCTTGGCATCGAGGTCCAGAGCGCCCGAGTGGACATATGCAGCGGAAGCCATTGATCTCATCCACACACGTAGCTCCATACGCACACGGTGATGACTGGCATTCGTCAATGTCTGAGAAAAGACGCATACATTGATCTATATACATTGGTAAAGTATATCTATAAACCCCGCCGGAATCCAAATGTCTGTTAATTTATAAACTACACAGCGGCAGTAGGGCATACAGGCAGCTCCCTAATGCATGGATTGCTTAAGAGACCATTTTCTGTCAGAGGCATCAACAGTCAGATGGGACAAAGAGACAGCTCCTGGACAGCGGCGAGGAATTTCTGCCACCGTCTGAATAATTCATCTCTTCTGTCTATGTATAAGCAAGGGTTAACCTTTGCCCCTCAAAGAGGTCAGAGTACACAGGATGCTCTGTAATCTGGCATTCATCGTTCCCACTTTTCCTCCCTGTGAATACTCACTGATGCGGCAGTCGGGCCCGGCGAAGCCAGGGGCGCACTCGCAGCGGAACCAGTTTACGCCATCCACGCAGATTCCTCCATTATAGCTGCACAAGAAAGTAAATGCGGAATTACTGACAACAGGTTGATTCGAAGAATTAACCTGGACAACACTGATTAGCCCTTCACGGCAGAAATGTAGCAATATAAAAGGATGCAAAGCAAATGAGAAAAAGCGTGAAATAAAGATACAGAGCAGGATAGGAAAGGTTACAAAAGGCCTCATCCCATTCATCAATACTGCACTTTTCAGATGCTAATCCCTGCTGCCCCCATGCTGAGCCGCCCTCCCTGTCCCCTCCTCCCTTTTCCCGTCCCCATCAACAATCCCCTGCTTGCGGGTCAGCAAAGTAGAATGGCAGGAGGGCAACAAGGGAGAAAGAGTCAGCCCCACCTCCTCCTCCCAATCCCTCAAGCCTTCACCACTGGGGGCACCCTTTTTAGGGCCATCGCTTCTATTGTGTGCCCCATTAAAACCATCCTGTGCTCTCCCATGCTGTTGGCTTAAGGGAGATCTTCCCTTGGCTTTACAACACCCCCTCCTATCCTTCAGCCTGCCCAGCCGCCTCCTCCCCCCACATATCCGCACACAGAGAATGGAGGGCAACAACGGGGGGTGGAACTGGGCAGAAAGCCATGCAAGAGGGGTTATTCACAGCTGGTGGTGTTGTACAGGGAAGGGGAGGGTCACCATAGACAGCAGGGACAACAGAACCACCAACAGCCCTGATTAGAGTAGAGTAAATATGGTGGAGGCAGGGATGCTGCAGCTCACTTACCAAGGGTGAGGGTTGCAGTCATTGATGTCTGTTAAGAAGGGAGAAAAACAGAAAAGTCAGACAGACAGACAGATGGGACTGAATCTCAAATGCTTGTATTAACATAATTTACAAAATAACATAATTAACATGTAAGATAATCAAATTAGCCAATGAAAGGAAGTCTAATAGAACAAAAAAGGGAAATTAGGAACTGACTCTGTGAACAGGTAGGTCCCTCCCAGCCGTCCTTACAAATGCAGGTAAACGTGTCGCCGCCTCCCACACATGTTCCTCCATTAACACATGGACTGGAAGCACATGTGCTGTTCTTTGCTGGAGCACATAGAGAGAGTGGGTTCAACGATACTAAAACAGATTCCAGTGCCACTCAAGTGTATTCTCAGTTTAGCTCAATCAACACAACACAACACTACAAACACAAACAGAGGTCAGCGAGCTTACCCATGTTGCAGGTGTGTCCACCCCAGCCAGGCAGACAAGAGCAGCGGAAGGTGTCTCCATGGTCATAGCAGGTACCCCCGTTGGCACAAGTACTGGAGTCGCACTGGTTCTCGCGCGAGTGGCATGTCTTACCCTTCCAGTTATCAGCGCACTCGCAGTAGAAGTCATTGACCAGGTCTTGACAGCGGCCACCGTTCTTACATGGGTTCCTGCTGCACTCATTCACGTCTAAAAGACAGGAAAGCAATGTGAGCGTGAACCAAGGAGGCGGCGGACAGCTGAGAACGGAGGCGATGATGTCAGCTGCACTCACTGAGGTCACACAGTTTGCCTTCCCAGCCATCAGGACAGAAGCACTGGAAAGAGTTGACTCCATCGATGCAGGTTCCACCATTGCGGCATGGGCTACTCACGCAGTCGTTCACATCTGAAAGAGGAAACACGGGGTCAGAAGAGAGTACCGAAAAGCAAATAAAGAAAGGATAAGATGGCAGGATTACTCACTTTCATGGCAGTAAGTGCCAGTAAAGCCAGCGTCACAGGTGCAGGTGAAGTTGCCGCTGGGCTGACTGATGCACTGACCATGAGATCCACATACATTGGACGAGATGCGTCTCACACCTCCGACAGAGGCGTTGCTCGCCACGGTGATCGTGCAGCTATCAATCACTGTGAGAGAAAGGGGAAAAACGAAACACCAAGACTGCAGATCAGGAACATCTATGCAGATATAAGATAGATCAGGACATTCAGGAAGTGGTTTATGTTTACTGTGGAAAAAGGAGAAATGGTTCACAGAGAAATAGTGTATACCCTGGCAGGGGGCAGTCCTGCAGTGGTCCTTGCGATCAGCACAGGTTTTTCCCTCATAGTCCTCAGTGCATGCACAGTAAAAATCTCCCAGCATACTGTGGCAGGTTGCTCCATTCTTACATGGGTTGGGCTCACAGAGGTTCTTGTTCCAATGGCTTTGCACCTACATGCACACAGAGATGAGATCAAGAGTTTATAAAAGGCAAAAGAATGAGCAAAACAGAGAACGACAAAAGATTAATGGGACAGTGGACCAGAGAAGGTGAGCGATGCCTTGATTTATTTAGGGGCTTTGCTCTTACGGCCCCAAAATTTTAAATGATCGTGATACACAGAGTGACATAACCTGCGGAATCCTGCCAACGTCCTGCGACGTCACATTAGAGACTGATCACAACAAACCATAAAGCTGAAATTAGCTGTCCTTATTGTCTAGCTGACCTTCCTTCCTTTCTCGTTGACCTGATCCAGCAGGAATAAAAAACATTTCTTTTAGCTTTGACCTCTAGGCCACAGAAGCGACTTTAGATAATGTGGGGCTGGATGATCTTTTGCTTCATAATATTTCAGAATTCAGGGCAGAGAAGTACTTTGGGCAGAAATCTTCTCCCCTTGTGTAAGCCACTAGCTCCACACCACTTCAGCAGTATATTTCCAGTCTCCGTTATACACAAAACATCTTCATGAGGAATGAACTTGGAGAGAATTCAAACAAGACTCTTAGTGGGATAGATCCTGCCAGTTGCCATGTAAGGTGTTTTGTTGGGCTGCGGCCTGGCCACGCTTCCCCTGCTGCATGACGGAATTGGGCTGTCTGTGGCCATCCCTCTGCTCTGTCGATTTATTTATTTTATTAGGGATGTTCAGTTTATACAGGTCTGTTAACAGCACTTATCCATGCAAAAGCTGATTACAGAACAGCAGACTGTTACAGGAAAAAAAAGTCCATACAAAGCTGCTCCAGTACAGGGAATTCAGCATCCACTTCAGCTGGACTTTCAGACACCCAACGCTCAATATTAAATGTTAGAATGTTAGCTGGCAGTTATTGCACAGGGTATCAGTTTAGGGCAGGGCTGTTGCGTGCCTTTGGCTTCAGCTCTAAAAGCAGGCTCGTGTGCAGATGTTCTTGAAGAGGGCTATCACAGATCGAACATTTGACCTGTTTATCCGACATGCTGTCTGTGAACGAGGAGCCCTTTCCAGGCTAACAGGAGTGCGATGGCACGCCAAGCACGAATTGAACGTAAAAAATCAAGGCCTTCTCGTTCCTGGGCTGTGCGTGGGCAGCCAGCCAGTCAGCCCAAAAAAAGAGTTGCCTCATTCACTACGTCCTTTATTTTTAGCCTGTACAGTAAGCCAAGACTGGCCCCGGACCAGCTTCTAGCACCTCCAGAAGAGATCCACTTCAAACTCTCCGCTGGGTGGCAACAGGCCCCGGAGTGGACCATCATTAACAAGACCAATGTGGCGGGAATAAAAAAGAAAAACCCGTTCAGCTAACACTTTTACCTGTGCCAGAATAGCAGCACTGATCTGCACTGCATCGAGACTCCAAGCAAATACATACTAATTTGAGGTCTTCCAGTTTAGCCTCTTTAACAGGAAATATGTGTAATGCAAGGAAAAGCACATGCTAACGGTGCAGAAAAAAGGGTTCATGTTTGTTGTGTCCACTTCCTATTCATTTCGACGAAAAACTCTACTGAACAATATGTAACAGGGTCGTCGTGGGCAAATCTGTCTCAGTCAATGCTGTAAAGCTCAACTTTAGCTAAAATGCAACCAGCACGTTAATTTGCACTCCAGATGTTGTCTGAGTGTTAAGACTTGCTTCTAAAAAAAAAAAAAAACAGAAATCACACAAAGGAGCCACAGAATGTCTGTTTAGAATATTTACAAAATATGATTACTAATTACTATTAGTATTACTACTAATTTTAATTCATATGAAGTGTATCAGGTTCTTGCTAGGTATATTTGCAAGCGGGCACCAAGATGCGATTTTACATAAACATCATCTCAAAACCATCGTCTCTCATATATTATATTATGCGTCATCTTAAACAGACGGCAATCTAGCAGGCTTCATAAGCTGCCCTTCCCACAATTCATACGCCCACTTACCTCGCACAGCATCCCAGCAAAGTCAGGCATGCATTCGCATTTGAAGCTATCCAGCACCACGTGACAGCGACCACCGTTCTGACAGGGATCGCTGGCACATTTGTTCCTTTGGATCTCACAGTGGGTGCCTATAAAGCCTGGTGGACACTGGCAGTGGTATCCTCCCAGTGCCCCTTCCTGAAAATAAACCGAATGATCACTCACAGTGCTTTAAAACGATGAAAGCGCTACGTCTTCAGTCAAAGACACTTTCTGTTCACGTTACTCAAGAAAGAACCGAGAAAGTTGTACCTTGCAGGTCGCGCCGTTCTGGCATTGTCCATGGCAGCCATTTACATCTATGAGGAAAAGAGTAAACCAAACAGTAAACACAGTGAAAACAAACCAGGGTCCGGGTGGTTAATAATTAACAGCGTGTGGTTAAGATGACGAGAAGCTTGCATTAGTAGGCCAAAGACAAGAACGTTAGTTCAATCAGCACGAGCTAACAGGCCACTAAGCAGAAAGCACAAACCCAGCATGCAACAGGAGTTAAAGTCTATGACACCCTATGTGGTGTGCATATCCCTCAAGAGTATCGAGTGCCTAGAGAGGAAACCCTGGCTGCGGAACGGGTCACCCGTGTGTGTGAATGTGCGCTCGGATATCAGAGATAGAGAGAGACAAAAGAAGAAGGAGAACGGTCTGAACGCTAGAGTGTGGAAAGAGAGCTGAGGCGCAGTGAGCAGAGGAGAACATGAGGAGATACTGACTGATGTCACAGTTCTGTCCAGCCCATCCTTGAAAGCAGTCACAGTGATATCCACCGATCATATTTTTGCAAGAGTAAGCATTTTTGCAAGGCTTCCCCATACACTCATTCACGTCTGTGGATTAAGGAGAGAAAGAGCAAGGATGAGGGGCAAGAAAGGAAAAAGTGGGAGGGCAAAAAAAAAATAAAAAATAGTCCAGGGAAGTGACAGAAAAACCCAAGATCTCTCATCGCAGCCCCACCACCACCAAGCACATTTAAATGTCTCACAGCTTACAACTGTACCAATCTGCAAAACAACGGTTAAAGTTTTTTGCGTCAGGGTTTGCTCCTAATTTTACCCTCTGCGCTCTTTCCTCAATAACAAGACATACTCCATTTCCATGGCAAAAATCCATCAGCTTTCAAAGTTGGACCTGAGAAAAAAAAATGGATGGCGTGACCCTTGCAGACCCTGTTGTGAAAGAGCCCGAGCTTATTAGGTTGATTAAATATTCAGCAGGGGCCCCTGGCGAGGCACCTGTCCTGCGGGAAACCTGACTCCCAGCTGCAGCGGGGCCACGAAACGCGAGCCAAGGCTATGGTTCGACCCGTAAGCTGAGCGCTCAGGCTCCGGTTCCCATTCCGCACTTGTTTACAGGTCATCCTCTGCTTCCTCTCATGCATCCTGCACTTCCTATGACGAGAGCATGACGGGGAAACAAAAGCGGTGCACGCGACAAGCAGACTGCGGCTGGACTGATCTCACAAAACAAACCGTCTCTCCAGGTCTGTCCTGTGTGTATAGTGTACATAACTCCTATGCCTCCTGCCTGGTAATCGCTGGTATCAGGTGACGCTCTGTTTCTCATAAAGCTTCAGCAATTACTCGGCTCTAAGAAAACACGGATATTGCTAGTCATCCACCATCCATGCAGCTGCAGTAGTCAAACACAAGTACGTTTCCCAAGTCAGTCCAGATCATGCATCGGCAGCCATGATTGTCAAAACGGGATGCATCGGGACAGCATGATGGAGCACTGAACACTACAACTGGATACACTACTGTATTATTAAAATGGGTAAATGCAGAGCAGATTTTTTTTTTCTGTTTAGCTTCAATTATGGCTACGGTTTGCTGACTACCCAATTAATGACAAATCTTATAATGCTATCAAATCCCTTCGCCACTATAATAATGATCATTATAATCCTACCAAAATCAGTGCAAAAAGAGGTTTTCATATATATCATCAGACTTTGATTATTTTCTCACAACATTACATTACTACAAACTATTCGTTCCATACTCACTGAGCTCTACAGAAAAATCCAGCGTTTGCTGTTAAACCACTTCACAGGCCGCATAACTTAAGTGAGAAATACATACAGTCTATCGCTGACTTTGCCAGCGAGATGCTCAGTACAGCATTAGATCTGTCCCACATTCAACAACACTGATTAAACTATTCATTTAAAGGCAGTGAAATGACCTCTTTCTACGGTATTTCTATTTAGAAGGAGTATCTTCTATTGAATTATATTGCAGCCGGAGGACCACATTAAAAACAAACACCCCCCCCCCAATTATATGCAGACTCACTGCAGCCTAATACGCAGCAAATCTGTACACCTTCAAACCCCGATCAAATGAACCAAACTCCAAGTCATTGCATAGCAGTCATGCATCAGTCTTACCAATCTTGCAGGTCTTGCCAGCCCACTGCGGAGGACAGAGACACTCGAAGCCGTTATCCAGGTCGATACACGTTCCCCCCTGAGCGCAGGGACTGGAGGCACACTCGTCCATGTCTGCAATCCAAACCCAAAACAGAGCTCTCTTCACAACCTTAACAGAGACCGTAGACTGGAAACGTGCAGCCGGCCATTCTGAACTCTCGGTTCTCTCAAAGCAAAAACAGTTTCATCGTTAAAGCATTCATGAGGTTGATGTGCCAAATGGATTCACTTGAACGAGATTTCACAGCACAGTAAAATGAGCAGTGGCTTTCCGTATGAAACGCTGAAACGCTGTGATTATGTGGTGGGTGGTGGTCAGCGAAATCAGTGTAAACACAGACACGGGACACACCAAGAGACAGACACAGAAACAACAGGAAAACCAATGTGTGTCAGTCAGGGTAAGAGAACACTTCTGACTTCACTCTGTAGAACAATTAATCCAAAGTCTAAGGGAGTAGCTAGTGAGAGGATTATCTGCAAAATCCTCACACTTCTGATGCTGGTAAAAATAACCAGTGAGCACAGGCTCAACACAACCCGCTTTTCTGTGTTCTGCCCATGTTTTTATAATGGACATATTGGACTGCTGAGAAGAATGAAGAATGAGGAATAGGTCTATCTGCACTGGTGCAAAAGTTTAGGAGTCGTCCCTCCTGTTGCTACAGTAACGGCTAACATGCTCGGCATGTGATGTGAGGAAACCTGGCAGCTACATGGAGACGGAACATGCAAGAGAAAAAAGGGGAAAAGGGGAGTTAAGAACTGAACCATTCTAGAGCGCATGAGAATTAAGATAAAGTAAAAGGGATGTCTGACGCGCGACGCTCCTAATTTGAAGAGGATGCTTCTAAACAAAGTCAGATTATCCATCTGCTGTCAGGATCGTCAGGATTACTTCGCTGTAATCCAGGTCCATATAAGCCCTCCTGTAGACCTGACTGAGCACCCAGGAGCTCATCACATGATGACTCAAACCACCAAATCACAAACACAATTATAATGACAGACAAATACCCACCTTTAGCACAGGTCGGACCCTCCCAGCCTGGAGGACACTGACACTCAAAGCCAGAAGGAACCTCATGGCAGGTGCCACCATTGGCACACGGGTTTGACATGCAGGCGTGCTCAGCTGCAAAGACAGTTCCATTGCACCGTTACCGATTCTTGTTCCTTTGATCAGTTTCAGCATCTGTGCAATCTGAGACATTGAGATGCTTCTCAGTTCCTTACCTATCTCACAGTTCTTGCCCGAGTATCCCTCAGGACAGGCACAGTTATACTCGTTCGGCTCCGAGTTTATGCAGGTGCCTCCGTTCACGCACGGATGGTGTGTCCCACAGTAGTTCAGATCTGTACGGAGAACAAAAACACAAGTTACATTTTTGCCCCATGAATCAAAAGTGCAGCTGCCGAAACAAGCCGGGCCCAAACAGTTTTTTTTTTTGGGAAAGGCAGCTGCTTAACCATGAGCAAGGGGTCTGCATGCTCCCAGTGTGCCTTATATGGCGAGGCCTAACACATAAAGCTTGGTAAATAAATAAAGAGAGGGCCACAGGGAGCAGGGACTGGCGACCTCACAGCCGCCTCACATTCCTAATCGCCTTCCAGGACGCACGTCGGCCAGGGGATCAGATGTCCGAACTCCACTCCAATCACGACATCAATATCCAGCACGTTGCCGAGTGTGCTCCGTCACATGACCAGAAGCTGACACTGCAGCCAACAAATCAGCTAAATGGAATTCCATTGACGTGCAGAGCTACATATTGAATGGTCTGATACATGGTCTTGGTATGTATATAAGCACTGAAAGCAAAATTGTGTAAAGATTCTAACAAATGTATGTCTATCTAGGACCGTCGAAGGGATACGTGAACTGACTTCTGATTTAATTACCATTAGAATCTGAATTGTTTTCCCTACATCTCAGCCCCTTATTATTGTACAAAAGTGCTATTGTGATATATTGTGCGTTTTTATGTTTATACAGTGGGTGTGTGATGATAAACGTATTTATTTGACTGTTAGTACACTTACCTTTATCACACAGCAGTCCGCCCCAGTTCTTCTCGCAGTTACAATGCCACGGGACGTCGCAGGTCCCGTGCACGCAGCCTGGGTAGGGCAGACACTCGTCGCAGAACTGACCCTGATAGCCATAGTTACACCTGAAAACCACGAGAGCAGCGCTGTGACAGATGAGGAAACAAGCCTGCGATTGCTTGCCAATGCCTTACGGTAAAGTGGTGCCTCCAGACACCCAATCTGAGCAGGGTGGCAAAGGTTATGAACACTTCCAAGCTTATAAACACATGCTTGGTGTCTTGGCTGGAGCCAGAGTGGGGATGTGGAGGAACAACGGTGAGGAGTTAGCTAATCACTGGTTTACAGCAGCACTCTGCTATTCCAAGGCCAGTGGTTTTCTCTCCCTCTCGTTCTGTCTCAGCTGTCTTGTCATTTCTGGGGAGGGCTATTTTAAGACGCTAGTCCTATAGGACAAACACGGCCAAACTCTGCCTGCAGAGACATGGCTCCTGTAGTTGTACCTCAGCGCCCGGCAGCCACAGAGACAGTTTTGCATGTGACCCAGGCATCTTTATGCAATATCAAAATACACATCATTAAAATTTTAAGTTCTTTTCTTTGAAATGAAACCAGACTAAAGTGGAGGGGGAAAAAAAAAGCTCTTGTATTTTAAAACGGCATCTTGGTATGCGTGAGCCATAATCTCACTTTAAAGAGTGAACCATGTCATTCTGTACTATGCATAGAGTCCATCATTTAATCACCCTTCTAGCAGTTATTTTTATTTCATATCTTTCCTGTGCATTTTTCTGTTTTAAAGTGCACCCAGAACTCTCATTTCAGCACACACCGAGGCAAAATCCAGCTTCCTGACAGCCTGTCCGTCATGTTTTGGGAGTCATTAAAACACTGACACATCAACGAATGAAAAAGTTAACAAATAAGTAGAAATCAAATCCAGGACAAATTAATACAGAACAGTTTTTCCTTTAAATCTTTTAGTTTTCGGTGCAAATTTGCAGACACTCTCTTATCCATGGATGTGTCAATATTGTTCCATTCCATTGTAATGGCCTCCTGTTGATGACAGACAAACAAGAAGCTGTGTTCGGTGTATCAACACTAATTGAGTCCTAGGTTGACTAAATGATATGCAACTTTCACAGCAAAAAGAACCTTGGCCCATATTCTACCCTAGAGTCTATTTGTTCCAGATACAACTTTACTACCAGAGCATGAAAGACTACATTGGCTGTCCAGCACACACTGAGGGAAATGAAAACCCGCGTCAGCTTGGAGGCATTCAGTGTTGCCAAGCGCTGCCAAACGTAAGCTTGTTCACTCTAAAGAGAAACGACTTGGCAAATAACGCACAATGTGCTAAGACAAGTCTATAGTTGTTAGGAACAAGCATCAAAAACCAATACGTTGATACTTGTACCCTTATGTGTTGCAGCCGGAAGGCTTGAATACTCATTCCTCTGTCATTTTCGATTATGGTGGGGTGGAAAATCTCAGCTTCTGACTGCCTTCAGATAACGTCTTTTCCATTTAATTCCAATGAAACTTCAAAATGCGCCACTCCCTTCGCTCCTTCCTTCCCTGACCAGCTGGCCTGATGACAGCAGGGAGACATATCATTGCATCCTGCAGGGTGTGGGGGCTCCACCATCCTCCCAACATCCGCCTTTTGGTTGGTAGCTCACACGGTCAATAAACCTACCTCCCAGTGGATAAACCAAGTCAACCGAGACGACACAAATCACAATCACAATCTCCTGAGGATGTTCAGAGCTCCGGTCAGGGGGAACCTAGGGACATGGGGTCACCCAAATATACCAGTGCACCAACAGCTTCCCAGTGGCTGAGGCCTTGGTGTTGAATGTCAAAAAATATTCAACACCCTGCCACGACTGCCCTAGTATACATTCCTGGTTTGATGACTCTGTGACAGGTCCACCCATGCATCTACAAGACTCCACGCTCTGCAGCGGGCAGCAGAAAATCACACAGCTGAGCTGTGCTCTGGGGCCTGTTTCAGGGAGACTGAATGAGGTTTGAAGGAGGCTCCAGGCTCTTCCTGTGGTTTTAGGAAGCATGGCTAGCCAAGCGCAGGCCGAGAGGCAGGAAGAGACAGAGGGGATGGTGACGTCAGAGGATTCCACAGCAAGCTCCAGCAGAGGAAGCATCACTCTTTCCTCTGCTCCAAGCACAGATAACGAACTAATTTGATTTTTATGAACTGCTTCAGGAGATGATCATGTATGAACATACCAAGATTCAACAAAACAGGAACAGGGAAATGTGTGTACGTGTGTAAATGTGTAATCCTGGGATGCTTGGAAAAAACACATCTGAATTTTAAAGCATATATAATTTAGCACATATAATTTGCAATAATGAGACAAAGATGACTGAGTGACTATTGACATAAATGATGATGATCATTTAAATGCTTCAAATGTAGGAATGCTCGTCAGACAGCTTGGGCATTAGCTATATTTCACATCGGTGCGTTCCAGTACCGTTTTTCTGTTTGCTTAGTTGTCACAAGTCAGGGATGCGCTAGCATTAATTGGAAGTTAAAGAAAATGCATTCATGTCTTCACGCGTCCAAAATGGCAGACATGTCGGTCGACGCCTACAGCCACACCCCGCAGCAGAGAAGGGCGGGGTGAGCGGTGGCTCATTATCATTTAAAGCAACAGGCGCTGAAGTCGAGCGTTTGGAAAGAGCTGTTTCAGACGGGGTGAAAAGACAGCCGTGTTATTTAATCCATTTGGTATTTTGACCAAAGAATGTCACAGACATTTCATTAAGACCCCTGGGAACTGTGTGAACTTGTCGTCCGCTTCAACAATAATACTCTTGGCGATTTGTTGGAGGCATTTTGTGCTGGAGAACTTTGGATTGGATTGAGTCCATTCAATTCAACGGCAGTGAAAAACATGACCATGCACCAAATCAGTAAGGTTGATATGTACAGAACGCTATAAAGCTTACAGTGTAGATCGAAAGAAAATTGTGGGGTTTTTTTTTTTACCCCCTCACAAGGATGTCTTCCAAGCACAAATATCTCTTTCACTGTGCTCTACTTTAGTGAGTGGCACAAACAAACATGGAAAAAAACAGCTTGCACAAATACCAGCTCTGGTGCACTGATTAATTAATGGTAAAGTAAACAGGTCCAAAGCCCTTATCAGCATGCCCGCATATGGCCTGCTGAACTTAAGCAGCCAGATCAGCTGGGCTAAGCGAGCATGAAACCACACTCTGCCACTTACGTGCATTCCCCAGGCACTGAGCAGCCTCCGTGAATCAGATTACAGCCCTGCTTACAGATCGCTGCAGAGAAGACAGAGAGAGAGAGAGGAGAGAGATACAGGATGGGGGTGGCAGAAAGAGGACAAGAAGAAAAATGTCAGCCTTGTTTGTTTACATTGACCCATTACAGAGAATACATGGCGCTCCATTGATTTGAACACACGACACATTTATGGCCCTACGTAAGGTT
>JAOVVH010000041.1:1775830-1788176 GCA_028566435.1 Scorpiodoras heckelii
ACACACACACACACACACACACACACACACACACATATATATATATATATATATATATATATATATATATATACACATACACACACACACAGTACAGAGAGCAGGGTTTCTGGGACTGGCCTGCGTGGGAACCTGACTGAACATAACACACGTTAGGGAAGGTACACAAAGCAAAGACGGCTGTGATAAAACCCACATAAAGTGGTTTGATAGGTAGTTACACATTAACTTCGACATTAAGCATGAGGATGGGGGCAGGGGTGTGTGTGTGTGTGTGTGTGTGTGAGTGGACCAGCTCTATCAGAGGCAAGATGTTGGAATGGTTGTAAACAGGCCACCAGGTGAAACCGGCGTGGTCAGCGAGAGCCGGGCGATTTCAGAAAGTCTGGGCATGTGGCCACAGCGGACAGCCAATACTACACGCTGTGTTTGCTGCTTTGTCGTTTAAAGGTGCGACACCTGTCTCATCTGATACCCGAGATGTGCATGAGCACCTACTGTTTCAGATATTCACACACCCACAGGAGACTAATACATCATTACTCAGTGCGTGCTGAGTTGCTGTGGAGGGGGGGAGAAAAAAAAAAAAAAGAAAGAAAAAGAAAAGAAAAAGACACGCTCAGGTGGTAGCCTACCAGGTGTGTACTGAATGATGGAGGCTCAATGGGAAAAGAGACACGCATCCCTAGAGTGGACCTACACACACACACACACACACACCTCGGACCTTGCACCTGGCTGAGCAGGACGCCATGCATTCCCCTTAAAGGTCCAGTAAGGGTCAGAGCGCGTGCAGGTGCGTCACAGATCTGCTACAACAGGCTGGATAAAACTATTTCATTCAGCGTTTGGTTCACACACTGGCCTCAGGAAAGGAGCACACCGGATACAAACCGGTCAGAATGACGGAGCCCAATCAGAACAACCTTTTAATTAAAAAAAAAAAAAAAAAGCATATCCGAAATCAGCGCGCACTTAACGTCAGCTTACCGGCCACGCAAACTGGAAAGGGATGACGATCTTCCCGGCGTCGTCGACCTTGTTGCCGTTGCCCTTAGCGCTTTTAAAGGAGAACATATTCCCACCCAGCACGCCAGTAAATCCGCTGCCGAAGCTGCACAGGCCGGTGGTGGTCACCTCGCTCTGGTACTCCTTCAAGCACACTTTAAAGTACGTGTCGCACTCGTCGCGCGTGCACCGCTGGTCCAGCGAGTTGCGCGCGCCGTCGCAGCATTCTCCGTCCCACAGCTCCCCGTTTACGTTCTCCACGCTCATCAACTGCAGCTCGAAATAGCCCGAAGCCCAGGACACCTAAAAATAACATCAAAAAAGGATTACATCCATTAAACAAAGGCTTTCCAAAGGATGGGGGGGAGCAAATGCACGCGTTTGTTAATTCATCCAATTTGGTGTCAGCGACGTTTTTTAAAAAAAAATCTTTATTATTAGCATTAAAAAAAAAAAACAACGGAGCGATTGCTTTTGGGGGACGGCTCGTGTTTCCACCGCGTGCATTACTGCGCTTTGGTCCCTTCACAATTGTTTGTTAGTCCGATCAGTCAGTCAGTCAGTCAGTCAGTGAGATAATGAATTATTGCACGGGATCGGTGTGAAAACGTAACGTCCCGCTTTTCACTGCGTGCAGCGGCGTAAAAAAAAAAAAACTACGATCAGGACCCCTTATTAATTCTGAGGCATGGCCGGAAAATCGCTCCGCCGGGATGTTTAAAGCAGAAATTTCACACATCTGAAACCCTGACAATCAGAATCGCCTGATCTTTACACGCTCCGCGAGGACGACTGCGTAAATTCAGCCGTCGGTTCAGTTCAGGCGCCGCGGAGCAAATTCGGCTCCGCTCGTAACGTAACAGCTAGTTACCCCTGTTACCCCTGTTACCCCTGTTCCTGTCAACTTTCGTGTCAAGATCACAGCAATGGATCCGAAATCGCGTCACAGTCTGCAGCCAGCGTCTCACCTTGGTCCACGTCGTTAACAGCAGCAGGCACGCTACGCAAAGCCAGGTGGTTATCCTCGCGCAATTCCACATGCCGCTGGTTAATTAGGAACAAGCGGAGAGAGACGGAAGATGGGCAGCGGCCGATGACCGGCGACAGGATCCTCATCCGCTCCTGACATGCAAAAATTCGCAAGCGTGCTGTTTAGTGCGGCGACAGTCCAGCTACAGCAAACACATACTCGCTCACACACTCTCACACACGCACGCACACACACACACTCTCCCTCTCCCTCCGTCAGATCACTCCACGGCAAATGATTATGTTTCCCAGCTACTGCACGCCTGGGGCCGCCTCGGCTGATTGGCAGCCGGATAAACCACTCACCAATCAGCGTGCTGACGTCTGCCAGAACGTCGTCTCTAAGCCAACCGCGGAGTGAAGGGCGGGGCTCTTCAAATACTAAAAAAAAAAAAAAAAAAAAAAAAAAAAAAAAAAAAAAAAAAAAAGCTGCTCGTGCCACCACAGAGGTGCAATATTTCACAAATATTAGCAAATACACACATTTTATATTAGCAGTGCGGTCTGTAAAGTCGAAACGACGATAAATTATCTGTATTATTTTCTCTATGAGCACTTTATCTTGCTTTTCCTAGTGATTATTGTTATTATTAATTTAGTTTCTCAACAAGCACGCGAACATAAACGACAGACTGACCAGATGTAAACGGACGGAAGGTAAAATTCCTTCAGACTTGTAAAAACGTTGTTCAGATATAAAAATATTCCGTCGTTTTATTCCTTTTCTTGATTTACTTCAAATCAACAAGAGAAGGCAAGTCGTGTAATATGTGTGTTTTGGTCCGTTAGACGCTTCAGGGGCTGCAGTGACGCAGCTGAGGTCGCCCTCTTTCGGACATTTAGGCCTTTTCTAACACACAGAGGCTGCAGTGTGCTGAGAGACGCTGAAACCCTGTACACACACTGCAGGAGTCCAGCAGAGCGACTTACCTTCATACATCACCTCTCATAACCTCTCTAGATCAAATACACCTACCATGTCCTTTACTTATTCACCCCTCTATCAGGGAAACCGGCCACATAGGTGCACTTTGTGTCTATACAAATACTGGGTCATTTATTTATTTATTTGTTTGTTTACTTATTTACTTTTTTAAAATTATTATTTATTTATTTATTTATGCTATACACAAACTTCCCTCCTAACCCCAGCTTGTCTATCAGTGGAGAGGATCCTCTGGAGACCCACCAGCACTCAGCAGATACCATGAAAGTTGTATCTTAGTGCAGTGATTCTCAAAGTGTGAAATTATATTACAAATGACAAATCACCATTATTATAGCTACTAAGCTTCTCACACGGTTCACTCCAGTACAACCGAACATTAGAAACACAACAACACTACGTAAGAGACAGACAGGTCAGTGCTGATGTATCACAGTACAGACATGCCATCACAAATATGTTTTAATCCAAACCTCAGTAACACAAAACAAGCAGATAACATGACTTTGAACCTAAGTTTTCTTTCAGTGGAAAGTTCAGAAAGAGAAAACAATCTAACAATCTAATAATCTAATAAACAGGTCAAATATTATTGTACACATTTCAGTTCAAACCCTAATATTTCTATAGTTGGATTGAATTGTACTATACTACACTAACCTACATTATACTATCCTAAACTATCCTGTGCTATACTATACTATCCTATACTATACTACACTACACTATCCTGTGCTATACTATACTATACTACACTACACTATACTACACTATACTATACTACACTGTCCTGTGCTATACTATACTATACTACACTATCCTGTGCTATACTATCCTATCCTGTACTATACTATGCTATACTACACTATCCTGTGCTATACTATACTATACTACACTATCCTGTGCTATACTACACTATCCTGTGCTATACTATACTATGCTACCTCTCCTGTGCTATGCTATGCTATGCTATGCTATGCTATACTACACTACCCTATCCTATCCTTTACTATCCTATCCTATCCTATCCTATCCTATACTACACTACACTACATTACCCTTCCCTAGCCTACTCTACCCTATCCTGTCTTATTTTATCCTACGCTATTCTATCCTATCCTATACACTACCCTATCCTATAATATACTATACTATACTATACTATACACTACCCTATCCTATCCTATCCTATCCTATACTATACTATACTATACTATACTATACTATACTATACTATACTATACTATATAGCCAAAAGTGTATGGACACCTATAAAAACCTCCAGATTAATGCCCCTTTGCTGCTATAATAACCTCCAATCTATTGCCGAAGGTTTTCCACTAGTTTTGGAGCATGGGGAAGAACAGCAGAAGAGCATTAGTGAGGTCAGGCACTGATGTTGGGTGAGGACTCCTGGGGGTCAGTTGGGTTGAGGTCAGGGCTCTGCATGACACTCAAGTTCTTCTACAGTGAACTTCTACATGGAGTTCACTTTGTGCACAGGGACATTGTCATACTGGATTAGGTTTGGGACTTGTAGTTCCAGGAAAGAGACATTTTAATGCTACAGCATACAAAGACTTTTTAGACAATTGTATGTTTCAGACTTTGTGAAAACAGTTTGGTGAAAAATGACATATGCGTGTGATGGACAGGTGTCCACATACTTTTGGCCACAAACAGTAGTGTATGTTTATTAAAAGTCTGTGGGTCCCTCTTTAAAGTGTCCCCTTGCTGCAAAAAAAGCTTATAAACACACATCTTAGTGTGGATGGTGTTAGTATGAGTGTATCAAATGGATTGTCAATTGCTCTATCTGATAGCTCATGCTTTTCCATCCGCAATTTGTGTTAATTAGACTTTAGTCATTCATCATTGTCTGTTTTTTTGACCACAGGCCCTCTGTTGCCTGGAAATTTTTTGGTTGGTGGCCCATTCTATATCCAGAAATAATACTGAGGTGTTTAAACACAGACAGTGCTGCTTTTCTGCATACACCCCTACCAGTAACACAGACACAGTACTGTGTTAATGTCTTTGCCAGGCTGATAACGATCCACCACCTAAACAATATCTGACTAGTAGTAGTCCTGTGGTGGTCTTTTTCCTCTTGTAGAATGACTAGGAGAATGACAAATTGTTCATAGTGATAGATGGATTAGGCTCAGTAATTGTGTATCTATGCTTATATGGTGGGTTTACATAATTATTTGTTTGTTTGTTTACACTGTACATCAGTTGTCATTCGCATCTGATGAATCACCAGACACTACACTTATTTTCTGCTTTTTTACTTTGCACAGACGTTAAATACCACTAGCAGTGCAATTCAAATTAATCCAACCTGATCTGTGTTAAGAATGCACTCTTTCTAGCACTAAACCTGTCCATGGACAGCTGGAACAGTTAGCAATCTCTGAGTGAGTCTGCAGGTGTGTATTTACATGATGGAAAAATGGAGGTAATCTGGCCTGACATTTTCACTAGACATGGCATAAATAAGATCATGGCTAAAGCAGGCAACAGCCGCACTTAAGTGAAAATCTTGGATTCTGTCATAACAGCCTTCTTCCAGCCTGATGACAGCTGGAAAGCCGGGTGTAAAGAGGTAGGAGTTCTGGGTGCACATAGCAGGAGAAGGTGGGGGAGTGCTGGTCAGAGACAGAGGTGGGTAGGGTGGGGGGAGGCGGCTCTCGGGAAAGGTAATGTGGATGACTCTCCTCATCCATATTTCATGGCTTTCCGTTGGAGGCCTCAGACACAAACATATAGGCAACCAAGTCATTGCTTTTCAACCCTAATCATCGCCTTGTCCCACTTTAGCGCCTCACACACATTTCTGCCATCAACTAAGACAGTTATAAGGCCAGCCATGACAACATGATTAAAAAGGTGCTGATTAGAAACTTTGCAGCATAAGCAAAAAACAATTGCCATAAAATATCTCCTTACTGAGCAGCACATTAATCAATTCCTAGGATCTGTTGCCTGGTATATATTCTCTGCTACACTCACTGTTGTATGGCACTACTATATTTGCTGCAGGGGAGTCTGGTTTCCATAGCAATGGCTCTGTGATTGTCTCTACTGTAAACCAAGCTCAGAGGAAATTAATAGTGATATAATAAGGCCTTCCAATGATGACGATTCATTAATGCAAATATCACCTGACACTTTCAACCTACAGCTGGTGTATGTGCCATGTTGTCATAAGTGTAAATTGTCCTAGGAATGCTGGGGGCATTGAAAATATTGTAAAAAGCTTGTGGTAAAATTCTGTCCAAACATTTTCTAAAACCATAACAGCTGGTGCAGTATGTTTTACAGTAGATTACAGGTTTACTGTTCTAGCCTACATCATTTTACATTTGAAAGGTGGGAGGAAATGGCAGAAGTGGAGTGGGAAGGGGGTGAGTTTGAAATGTGAGTTATGTAAGTTGTAATTCAAAGGAAGCAAATGTTGAATTTGATAGTTTTTTAAATGAGTGTATAGGGTGAACTGGTTAAAAAAGATAGAAAAACACATTTAATCTGTTAATGAGTTACTTCTATAAGCCTATCCAGAAGGTTTACCAGAAGATTTTGAGAAATGCATTGATTGTGGGATGCTTCACTTGACCATTTAGTTTGGGTTGCTTTTAAGCTTTAAACATTCATATTTTACAATATATATATACAGTATATCTCCCCTTTGTGCCACCAAAACAGCTCTGACCCATCGAGACATGGACTCCAAAAGACCCCGGAAGGTGTGCTGTGGTATCTGGCACCAAGACGTTAACAGCAGGTCCTTTGAGTCCTGTAAGTTGTGAGCTGGGGGCTTCCATGCATCGTACTTATTTGTGCAGTATATAACACTGATGCTCAAACGGATTAGGTCTGGGAAACTTTGAGGCCAGTTTACCACCTTGAACCCTTTGTCATGTTCCTCAAAACACTCCTGAACAATTTTTTCTGTGTGTCAGGGCACATTATCCTGCAGACAGAGGCATTAGGGTAGACCATTGCCATTAAGGGGTGTAGTTGGTCTGCAGCAATATTTAGATAAGCGGTATATGTGAACATAGCAAGCGTGAACTTTTTCAGCAATCTTTGCTACAGCACTTCTTCTGTGGGATTGGATCAGACAGGCTAGTCTGCACATCACTTGTGCACCCGTGACCCTGTTACTGTGTCACCGGTTGTCCTTCCTTGCACCTCTTTTGTAGGTACTATCCACTGCATACTGGGAACACCCCACAAGACCTGCTGTTTTGGAGATCCTTAGGGTTCCCCAGTTCCTGCCTAATATATCCCACTCCATGATAGGTGGCATTGTAATGAGATTTATCAATTTATTAGGAAATTGTGTATGATATAGATTGCCTTTAGTTTAAGAACTAGTTAGTTTAACACAAAACAGTAATAATAGTATAAGGGAAAGTTTTTTAATTTTTTCTCCCCAATGGACAAAATCCCACCCACTTGCCAGCACTCTCCTTACAAATGACAGCTACCAACTGGATAGGGTGAAGGCTAACACGTTTCCTGGGAAACATGTGAAACCAGCCAACTACATCGTTTTGAACTGCTGTTTATGCTGCAACAGAGAATAGCGTAAAACCCAAATGAATGTTCTGTCTGCCCTGTTCTGCATAAATGAGCTTACAGACACCCATGACTGGCTAGTCTCACTGTGATTGGCAGGGAAGAGACAGCAATGCCAATTTTGTTCTCTTGGCTACTGGCCAAAGATGACTGTGGCATCATCAGGATTTGAATTTAGTTGTACTGATGATAAGGCAAATGCTAAAACTGTTGCACAGTCCAAGAGCCTCAGAACTAAGGGTGTGTTCATACTTGTGCGATTGCTCCGTTAGTTCGGTTTGTTAAAACGACAAACGGACCGAGAGGACTAAAAAGGTGGGTCTCAGTCCATTTCTAAATGAATTCTGGTGGGGTTTGTTAGAAGCATAAGCGCAGTATGAACCAACACAAGACATGATGTTACAAGATAGGACACTAAACCCGCCACAAGAGAACAGTGCATTTAAAACAAAAAAAGTTTTGATGAATGTATTAATTTTACCCCGTCCTACTGTGTTTCCAGTTGGTAAAAAATACTACCAGGTATACACAACCCTGATAAGTATGTGGTGCATTGTTCTTTCTTTTTTTTAAAACTTTTTTTGGCTCGATTGTAAATTTGTGAGTGTGAACGCTAACCAAACCAGGACTAAAGTGTAACAGTGTATCGTTTTTTTGCTTTGGTCCGGACCAACAGAATTGAACTACAAGTCTGAACACACCCTAAGTTCCTTTAAACAAACAGGGGTCCATGGCACATTATATGGGATCTGTGATTTTTTTTTTTACATTTTAGTAAAACAGTGGAAATTCCAACCCACATTATCAAAGTTATTAAATTTATCATAAGTATGAACCTGTTTGATTGGTCAGTTAAATAATAACCACAAAAAACACATTATAAATAATGTGAATTTGGACCTAATGTCTTGTGTTGAATGCCTCTTTTTTTAAAAAGAATACTCCAAAAACCAAATGGTAAATATTGTAGGCTACTATAATCATGGACCCAGAATGAAAAAAAATATAGTCTAGGTTCTTGCTTGTGAGGTCAATTCAATGCCATATTTAGAAAGTGTTTGTAAGTAAATTTCAACAGGTTTGGCACAGTGTTACCTGTTTCCCGTAAACGTTGGACAGTTTTTTTTGTCTAGCCATCATCCTTGTCTCCAGCATTTTTCAAAACAAAGTTACACCAATAAATCCTGGCCTCCTGCTTCACAGACACTGTCATTACATGAGCCGGGTATTATAAGTTTCTGTCTGGCATTCTGTCTTCACTCAGACAAACCCTTATAATGCTATGGTCATAATTGTTTTCTCGCGCTCCTTCTTTCTTTTTTATGGTTGAAAAATGATTGTAGCAACTTCCATAATTATTCTCTGCTGCACAGAAAATCTTTGGGATTTACATGGATTTGGTAAAACTGCTCCAAACGTGCTGTATATGCCCCTATGCAGGTTGGCACACTAACAGCTCAGCTCTGATTTACTGTCATTGGACCCACCACCAGCAGAAGACATCATTCCTCAATGAGTGTGATTTAAAGCTAAATGACTGGAGCCATGAAAAATGAAAGAAAAATAGGCAAAATGCTTACAACTGCAATTTTAAATCTTCAGCTGCAAATCCGTCAACATGACAATATCAGTAACTCTGTAGTGTGCACAAAGGGAGCTCACAAGGGCATAAATGATGTTTTTTCTGCTTGATTTGAGCTCGGTCATTCTGGCCAAACCTGATGAATTGACAAATCCGGTTTGGTTCTTTAGAACCTAGCCTGGGGCATTTTGCACATTGCCAGCATGATTGACACATTCATGATTCAGCAGTGCATCCAGAAGGTGTAGAACATTTTACTATGATACTTTTATGGCATCTGTCTTTGACTGATCTGCACTTCAGTTGCAAAATGTCACAGTAGTGCCAAGCTGAATGTTCGCTCCATTTGCTGCACTATACTGTGCTTTATATTTAGATGGAAGGGTAGATCATAATGCACCTAGAGAAATAAACTTGTATATCTAGCACCTTCATTTGCATTCAATGGTAAATATGAGGAAGTGACATAGCTTAAGAAGAATCTGACTCTTCATGTTCTACCTGTGGCACATGATCAGCTTCAACGGTGCATTTTCATAGACATCAAGTAGAGACATTTGCAAAATTCTGAAGCATCAATCAAATCCTTATTTAGTTTTCCACCTTAAATTCAACCTGTGTACCTGGTGAACTGTTTATTAAGATGTGCAAAATGATGGATTGCATGTGTCTCTCCATTACTACCCCATTATCTGTGCATATTTGTAGTGAAGCAGAACATGAGGGCATCTAACACCTGACCGCACTGTAGCTGCATAAACCCTTATCTTTTCCAGTGTATCCTTATCTCTGCGGAAACATGGCTTCCTCCTGCCCTGAAGATGACAAATAGATTCATCCTAGGATGGAGTGTGGGCCAGCGTGTGCATGTGCTGATGAATACATACAGTACAGTCAGCCATACTGGCCAGGACATTAAGCAAAAGCATCGTAGATTCCTGGAGTGTGTCATAAGTATGTGGCATGTGGACAGTTACAGAAAAACAGAAATTAACCGGAAGCCTTCACTTTCACTTTTATTCAAGCATAAGAATTATAGGCTATAATAAGGATAGGACACAAGAAAGTAAAAGTAAATGTACATTTTCACAGCAGTTAGACGGAGAATTGAGAAACATGTTTTGACACATTGTTCAGGTATTCTTCTGGTCAGCTGGTGGAGTGCTTTGAGAGCTGAGGCAGGTTAAGTTGTCCTATGTGACACCAAGGCAACACCAGTTCACTGTGACACACGCTCCTGGCCTTTCCCTCCCATCTTCTCTCGACAGGAGCAGGTGCAGATCGCTCCACAGAATAATCTTTACAATTAGAGCTTTTACAATGGGCCCAATCAACCTTGACTCCAGGGCCAGCGAAGGGTCATTCCAGAGTTTAAGATAAGCCTAGCCAAGCGTTTGGATGCAGCAGAAAATCAAGGCAGAGGAAAACATCCTCATGAGACTAATACAAATACAAATGTTCCCATCCTAACTTTATGAAATGTTGTTGGGAAGTGTCCTTTTTTGTCTAGCATATTTTTTGCTAACCTGTTGTGGATTATGTCCATTATATGAGCTCAGACTGTCAGAGTATGGCTTTTAGTTTTAGTATCACCGTGTCTTATTAAAATGCTCTCATACAGTCGAGTGCAAATGTTTGCATACACTTAGGACAAAATAAAGAAGGCAAAGAAATGCAGACTATAGCCACAAGACCTTTAGCGTGTTTGGTTTCCTAAAAGCAAAAAAGAATGTGAATGTGAATGTGATTTCATTCCTATACCACAGCCTTGTCAGTTACTTGATTCTGATTGGTCAGATGTTGATCATTTTTTATAACAGCATAGCTCTGAGAGGAGCTGCAAAGTTTATTTAAATGTGCTCATTCCAGTACCGTATCATTTCTTTAATAACAGCGTGCACAGACACTTGTATGGTGAATACTCCATATAAACTGATTCAAAGAACATACTGTATACAGTCATTCATACGGTAAAGTTTTCTATGAGGAGACATTTATTTAACATATTTTGGAAGGCACTGGAAACAGTGCCAGGGTTGTATAACATTCAGAAATAAGCCCTTTGAGGTGTGGGAACATCTTAAGGATGAAGGGCTTTGCGGTTTCTTGGTAACATGACAAACTGTACGTTTTGGCCCTAGGTATGAAGAAGTGTGCGACTGTGTGTGTGCTTAGTGTCCTGCCATGGATTGGTGTCCCATCCAGAGTGTGTCCCAATGTGCCCAATGTTCCTGGGATAGACTTTGGCTCCACCATGACCATGACCAGGATAAAACGTTTACTGAAGATGAATGAATTAATATTAATCTGCATTTTTTTATGTCTTAATCACTATACAAGTGAAAAAGAAGGAAAAAAGAGCCTTATGAAGAAACAAGTGTTTGTAAATTTCACACCAGGGATTAACTTGTTGATATTACACAACTATAAAGTGATAAAAAAAATAAAAAAATAAAAAACATTAAAAAAAAAATCTTTGAAAATTGATGTGGTATAAAAGGAATAATACATGCTGTTATTAAAAAAATAAAAGTTCAGGATGGTAAGACATCACACAACCCAGTCATTGATTATGTTCCTATAGCAGCATGTATTATTCCTTACATAACCTGTATCCCCACACTTGCCTTTATAACTCTCTCCAAGCTCTCCGCATATTCTCTGAGCTTTTGGATGATTAATTCGAGTATTCAGATCGTTCTCTCTGCCTGCGTTCTTCCTGTTGCACTGTTTAAATTTTTTTTTTTTGACAGACTGTTTGGCAATTCTTTGGCTTTTCTTCCTAACTTTAGGCACCTGATAATAATAAAGTAAGTGTTTGTTTTGTAGATAATATTTTTTGTTGAATTTGCCCTATGTTTTAGATTGTTATACTGGGATACAAGCACATTGTAATCTTGGAATTCCTTTTTATTTGTATTAAAATTGTCATAAAATTTTACTCATATCTATTTTCAAACCACAGGTTTTATATTCCAATGTGAGAACTGAATCATCTATTACTATTCCTCAGAATCCCTGTTAGTACTACTGAGTTACTCGATGTGATATTCATTCACCTTTTTAACCGCTTATTCCTGTCCCCAGGGTCATGGGAGAGCTGGTGCCTAGCTGGCGGCATAGGGTGCAAGGCAGGATCAACCCTAGACAGGGCGCCAATCCATCATAGGGCACACACACACTCATACACACAC
>JAOVVH010000041.1:1788276-1801698 GCA_028566435.1 Scorpiodoras heckelii
GCATAGGGTGCAAGGCAGGATCAACCCTAGACAGGGCGCCAATCCATCATAGGGCACACACACACTCATACACACACACACGGCACTTTTAGAGACACAAATTAACCTGATATTCATGTCTTTGGACTGTGGGAGGAAACCGGAGTACCTGGAGGAAACCCACGCAGACACGGGGAGGACATGCAAACTCCACACAGAGAGGACCCAGACCACTCCACCTGGGGACTGAACCCGGGACCTTCTTGCTGTGAGGCGACAGCGCTACCCACCGAGCCACCGTGCCATCATGAAAGTATTTGTATATGTTAAAGAATTGTGGTGTATAATTTGCTCTAGATAAAATGTTTGAGCTGTAATATGTCCACCAAAAGAGGCACATTGCATCTACACTTCAAACTTTAAGACTATATTTTTTTTTTCTCACTCACTGAACACAGCTAAGTTAATTTTAGTAAGAGAGGATGTCCGTCCTGTGGAAAACATCACACTCCAGCCTAAAGAAGTCACAGCATTCACTCTTCTGAACAGTGTGTATGAACCGCCACATGTTGTGGCTGTCCCACAGCAATCCCATGCACTCATCCAGGATATCCTACTACAGAAGCACGATGGTGGCTCTCCTGTCTGCTTTGCTTGTTTTTTATCCTAACCCATTCCAAACTTGACATCCGTCCTGTGGTTCAGAGAGAGTTCAGTAAGTCAGAGGGTATAAGGGCACATGAAGAACACCAGAGAATCAGTACTTTCAGCTCTTAATGCACAGACTAAAAGACAGCGCTGGCCCCTGTGGAGATGTGCGGCACAGATGCAGGGAAGAGTGGTTTGTGAATCCTCATAAATATCTGTAGATAAGCAGAGAGGAGCCTATGTTCTCAAAGCTGGATCTTTATCCTACTCTAAATCAGAGCCTGGATAATCTCCTATAGTATTTATACAAGAGAGTCAGAGTTAGCATTTTTGATGTTTGCATTTTTCCTTTGAGCTGGATGGAACAGAGTGAAGCAAGCAATTGTGGATGGAGTGTGCTGTGATATAAAACTAGAGGATCCTTGCGTTCATTATTTTGTAGAAGAAGAACCTGCCCACAGATCACATCACAGCTCATTCACCATCTGACCATGATTAGCTGAGCAGCCACTTGACCAGCCACTTATATAGACCCTTGTTTCCAACACGAAAGGCCTGCAAGACAGCAAGTGGGCAGTTGGCTCAGGTTCCTCCGTCCCCATGTAGGCACCATGCTCTCATTTGCATACAGATGGACAGTGTGGTGGAATCATATTAGGTGTCCTCCCTCTTTTTGTCTGCGGGTCACAACTCCAGTGGTGGGCACAATGCTCAGTGCACTTCAAAGGGTCGGTCACACCTGGGAGTGCTGGGAGAAAGGGGGCGGCCGCCCGTGGCCAGCCGCACAGATGGCCTCTCACGCTGGTGCACAATGGCCAAGCTGTAAGTGGTCCATGTGTCAGATTACACATAAAGCTCCTCAGCAACCTCCGGTAGAATTTGTGCTCCAGGCCATGCAAGTATGGCTCATGACTATTTCATCATCATAATTTTATTTACATGTTTAGTTGTGGTACTGATGTTTGTTAGCAATGCTTAATTCAATTTAAGATAGCAAAAAGTGCACAAGAAGACTCCTTGAGTCCCTGGCCTTCAGCCTCCACACTGCCTTCTTGATTGACATGTCTAATAATAGTATCTTACAATATATAGTCTCAGTGTGGTTCAGCAAGCTCCTGATGGGGCAGGCCTGAGTGCTGTGACCTATCTGCAATAATCCAACTATGCAGATGTTAAAGTCACGTTATAATCGAAAGGGTGAAAGAGAAAGGCATTTAGAAGAAAGACCACGAAGCCCCACATTCTTCTTATTTAACTTCCAATACGTTCCCATCTCTGTTTTTCTCTACTAGCAATGAAGTTTCTGCACCGTCCACCCATTTCATCCCTATTATTTAACAACTCCTCCCCAGGAGTCTTTAGTGGGGAGGCCTGGTTATCTAGCACAAAGCAGAAGCCACCCACAACTTTTTGCCATCTTTTAAAAATACATTTTTCCTATTGTCTCCACAATTTGGTCACATGCCAATTCCCACCCACCAGCCAGCTCTCCCATATTATACGACAGCCAAGGAGGGTGAAAGTTAACGCATAATTTTCTAAGTCATGTGAAACCAACTGACCACATCTTTTTGATCTGCTGCTCATGCTGCATCACAAGGCAGTGTAATGCACTTGGAGGACAGCTCCATATACAACATTAATACAGAACTTACTCTCTAAATATCACTGCATTGTATCTTGAAATATACAGTCATCTATTGTGACTGGTTTGGTTAACAATACTGAACATGGATGTCCCCTATCTGAATGTTCCCTAACTTATAAAATCTGTGCTGTGTGAGGAATAATTATGTTCCATATTATATTTGGAACATAGTTCACATTACAGAGTGAGATTATGGATGATGGTGTGGTAACATCAGGGTAACAGCTTCAGGCGTCGTGTACTGTACGTCTGGGTGGATGGGAATGGGGTCTGTCCTTTTGTTAAAAACTGCTCCTGGATTTACGCCTGTACTAGGACAAAAGGATGGGACCAAAGCATTTGTCCTGAAGAAGGAGGTTTCCGAAGGTAAGCATGTGCTTTTACTGACACAGAAGCAGCCAGGAAGATGTGCATCTTATTGAACAACATTGTGAGGGGGTGTGTTATGACCTGCTCCCATCTTGTTCCCTGGCAACAAGTCCTTCAAGCAGTATTATTTGGGGTTTCGAGTTTTTGTGGAATGCAGTAGGTGGTTATAAGTCGAAACAGATAAAATCAATCTCTTCCAAGGAATCGTCCCTCTGCGTCTGCTGTAATAACTGAAAGAAATGCATCCTTCAGAGAGCATCCATGCATTAGTCAGTCTGAAAGACTTCACCGCAAGGATTTGGCATCCGGGCCGAGTTAGCTTACAGGGAGTGGCTATGCATGGTAGGGTATAGCCAAGAAAAGCCAAATGAGGTAAAGTAGTTAATGCCATGAATGATGAACAAGCTCAAGTTTTCAGTCAGTTTTATATCAGTTAAAAGCTCAGCAGCGATTAGCCATTCTTGAGCCATAATATGAGTAAATAATAAGCAGGTAGAGCAGTCCCTTGACACTTGGGTGGTATTATGCAGTTTACAAGAATTCATTTCTGGCAGCATGCCCTGACATCCCTTGTCAGCATCGCATTTCACTGGAACAAACTTGCTCCACCTCCTCCTGACAAGATCTTACCTTCACAAAATCTTACCTTACAATTACAAACTTCTTTCTATTAGCATCTAGTGCTATGCTATTATTTACTCATCCATCAGCAAGAGTATTATAGGTTTCAGTAATATGCCCAGCTTCATCTGGAGCAGAGGTGTATTCGTACTGACAGTGAAGCAGCCAGCTGATCTATCAAGGAACTCATTGATTCAGCAGTTCCAAACAAAGCTGGCAACAGTGCAATAAGGAGTGATAATGGTGCTACGGAGTACCAGATGAAAATCAGTTTAGCCCTGGTAAATGAAGCAATACCAGCCACGGACTTTCTTTGGCATACATATAAAGCATTGTATTCACTGACAAGTATTCTACTTTAAAGGAAAGGAAAAATGGTTGGTAGGAAAAAGGCTAAAGCACACGGCCGGTCGGCTGCTATTACACGACTCCCTCAGGATATGTGGCTGTTAGTCGTGAAAGTGAAAGACTAACTGGAGTGTGCCAACAAATAGCTTGATTTACTTATCCAGAGGCTCAAGGCTTTACTTTTTTTCAGTCAGTAAGACCCAGATGAAACGTGTGCCTGCTGAACATGAGTGGAGTTGTGGGCATCATACCAAGGCAGTAGCTGATGATCAGTGATGATCAGTCAGGGTTTTAAGACATAACCTGTGTAAAAACATAGGCAGAAAGCTGAAATGCAAAGTCATCACTGGCTTTAGCCTCTAATTAAAAATCAACACAAGCCTCAACTTTACACTGTTATCGACACGTCACATGTCATTTGATGCCAACTACGGTCCCTTAGGCACCCTGTTGGTTTTACAAAAAGATTTTATATTTTCAAAATGTTACTTTCCCAACGAAAAATTAAATGTTACACAAAAATGATTGTATGTCAGTAACAAAAGCAACACATTACATAACAGTCGACTTTTCAGACAAAAAACACAATGAGGGCTGCTGGGTTCTGCATGCAAAAAAAGAAGTAAGTGTGACAGTCAAAGTCTCCAGAAGAGCTGTGGCAGATTCTCCAAAACACTCAGTAAAACTTACCAGTTAATGACTGTACAGTACGACGCAGAAGTCTTAGGCACATGCAGAGACTTGCAGTATAGCACCGATGCCTTGATATTGATATTGGTATTTGCTGCGCCTTTTTCTCAAATAGTGTTCGAAGGTACAATGTGTGCAGTTTTATAAGGTAATTATAAAGTATAGCACCGATGCCTTGATATTGATATTTGCTGCGCCTTTTTCTCAAATAGTGTTCGAAGGTACAATGTGTGCAGTTTTATAAGGTAATTAGCTTGTAAGTTTTACTGAGCATCTTGAAGAATCTGCCACAGCTCTTCTGGAGACTTTGACTGTCAGACTTGCGTCCTTTTTTGCATGCAAAACCCAGCAGCCTTCATTATGTTGTTTATCTGAAAAGTGCTCTATGTCAGGTAAAAACAAAAGTTGTACCTAAACACAATAGGGTGTTTAAGAGTTTTGCACAGTACTGTATATGTACTATTACATAAGAGCTATAGCTCATTCTATGCTTACCAAAAAAAAAAAAAAAAAAGCCACATTAAAACCAACAAACTTTTAGTGGTTAACATGAGAGAACTCAAAGAGCAGGGCAAAAAATAAGTACTTCTGCCATACACAGGTCACAGAACTTGCAAGTGTGTCTGGATAAGTTCAGCTCATATCAGGTTATTATAGCTGGAATATTTAAGCAATGTAAGCATCTATTATTGAGACGGCAATACAAAAACAGTGAATGGAGCATACAGGCTTCCTTTATGAAAAGGAACCAAGCTGGTCAGGGTTTATATTATTAAGATATTAGGTTTCTTTCCCTAAACATTTAAACTACGTAAGCTAATCAGGACTGGAGTTAAGTTATAGCATTACGCCCAACTTAACAAAAGTCAAATTTCTAAACAAACAATGCATAAACGGCCTTGACAAAAGTTCTATACAGTATACGTAGTAAATAATAGTGAAGCTCATTTCTAAAGACCAAGGACACTTAGCAAAGTGGAAAATAAATCAAGCAGGCATAGGAGACCTGGTTAAGGGCTCCTCTGCCCTCCCTCATGCACACTCATTGTGTGACTTGTTTTGTGCCGTGCTGTTGCTATAGCAAAGCCGTGGTACTTGTACTTAGTTACTCGATGCTATTATTTGTGTCCCTTCTCCCCAACCACCTGTCCCACCCCCACAATCCTTTGCTCTGGACATCCATCAGTAACACAGTCTAATGATTACCACTGTGCCTAATAGAAAAGGGCTGAACACAAACATCACCTTGACGACTCGCCCTCTCTCACAGGTCCTAAGGAGACTGTTCACTAACACCGAGCTTCTTCTAAGCCCCAGGACAACGACGCTAGAGGATGGGGACCTGACAAATTGGCCCTGTTTAAATTAAGACAACATAGTAGAGAAGCACAAGGGTAAGTCACACGTCAGCAAATCTTCACTTCTGCATTGCCATCAGGTCCTTATAGCACACCGCGAGCAAGCATGCAGAAAATTCTTGGTGACGAGTTACTGAATCAAATACAAAAATAGGGACTCGCACATTCATAACAAGTGCATTAATCCATCATGCTTACAGTAAATATACATTTTAATTGATCAGAGTAACTCAGTATGTAGACTTATTCATCTTTATTTATTTACACCCAATCCAGATTAATATACACATGGAGCATATGCAAAACATCACAATACAATGCATAATTCAAATGCATAGAATACATTTCATGGAAAGAAAAATCCAGCACGCCAAAAATCAGATACAATTTTCACTTTTTCTTGATGACGTTAACATTAAAATCGAGTGGAAAGAAGCACTGCTGTACTGTATTAGTAGGATCGGAGGCTTAAAAAGACATCACTACGCTTTCCAGGACACAACTTGAGCTTTTCATCCACATGCATTCTGTGTTTAGGTAATAATGCTAAAAACAATGAATGCTAATACAGTCGTAAACGGTACCATCCAGAAACTTCATTAAAGGTATACTATGCATTCTTTCGTGGTGTCATTTTATGTTGTTATTTTGTACATTTGTTTTTATTGCAAAACACAAATTCAGTCAATAAGCAAAGTTATTGATAAAAATGTGATATTTTTTTTTAAGGGTTTTAGTATACAAAACCTTCAAGTCGTACATAGCATATCTTTAAATCAAGGAATGTACTTTTGAATGAGATCCTTACAGCACATGTTCAAATGGCTTACTTCTATTTGCTGCCACATAAACAACAAAACACTGACTGTTTAGATACAATGAAAATAATTCACACCTATCCAGTAGTCGAAGTAGTGGTTTTAACAGTTATTTTGTTCTAACTGAAAATCTGAAATAGCTGAAAACAGTCAAATAGACCCTAGCAGTGTCAAATGGCTTATAACCTTTTTCGTACCAAATAGGCACAGCGAAGTATAAATATCATCATCATCATCAACACAGGTGAGGCAATAACAATATAAACATCAAAATACCTAACAAGATCAGCTTGAAAAAGAAACTTCAGATACAGCATGTGCAAAATACAATAAAACACTATGTATGGCCTTCAAGTATTAATTTGTACGGATGGTCACAATCTTAATTGTCATGATTGAAAAGACATTTATAATGTCAAGGTAAATTGGATACGGTGCTCAGAATGAATCATTATTCCTCTAGCACTAGCTTATACTGTATGTTGGATTGAAAGTGTTCCCCAGGTGAGCTCGTTCAGCTCCAGGATATAAGCAGTATACAAGCGTAGCGTTCAAATTCTTGAAAAAAATATATTTAGAGAGATGATATTATAATTGCTAATCACTTTATTTACTTATTCTACTATATGAGTTCTTTGATTACGATGTAGTCTTTGTTCTAACTAAATGGTTTCTAAAAAAGCTATTCAGGACTTGCAGTGAAGTTGGATTGCGTGTCAAAATCAATGAAACGTGATAAAGACGGGATTGTCTGAATTGTGCTTGTATTAACACTAGCAGACCCCACATGAAGAAACCTTATTTCTTGTTCAATTTTTATATGAGGACGATTTAAAGACATGTCAGTTTGATGTAGTATCAATATCAATAAAAGAGCATTGCCTCTAACCCTGAATGCTTTGTAGTTTGCGTAAGACCTGAGATGTCCGCAAATGCTTTGCTGTTCTTTGCAAAATTAAGAGTCACGGTTGGTAGCTGCCCATTAGCTATGTTATGTTGCACATTACTCCTGTAGCAAATATCTGACAAAACTGCATTTGCTCATCATATCATACTTCCCTAATCATCTTTTTCAATCTCCCAGATGATATGAACAACATCCACTTCTAACCTCTTCTTCAAGCTTATATAGTTTTACCAACCATGATAACATTTCTAAAGAGAATTCAGGTTAAAAAAAAAAACAAAAAACCTGAACATACCTTTTCATAAAACAAACTCACAATTACTATTATTGTGTTCAAGGATGCATCTACTACCAAGGAGGAATTATGGCTAACGTTAGTTTGAGGCAAAGTCTAAAACAGTAAGAAAAGAGAAAAGCAATTAAGAACACGGTATTCAATTCAATAGAAACACAAAGTGATACAAAGTTACATACAGGTTGCTTCAGAGGGTCGGAGGAAACAGTAGCTGTCAACCATTACACATTAGTGGAGATTTTATACTTGGGTGCCATGTTGCTATGAAACCACATGAAGCTGAAAATGACACCCATGCTTTTGGGGATGCTCTCATCGTAGGCGAAAGTCATGGCCTCGTGCAGGGGCACTTTGACCACCTCGATCAGCTCGCCTTCTTCGGGTTGGCCACCACCCTCGCCAACGCGGTTCTCGTCCGACACCTCTGCGTAGAACATGGTCTGCTTGGCTCCCGTAACGCCTACACCTGACCTGTGGGGCAAACAGCAAAGCAGGTGATGGTCGTGTCACAGAAATGTAAATATGTGATGGATAACAAAACAAAACAAAGCAAAAGAAAACAAAAAAGTAGACTGCTGATTCTTTTACAGTTCATTGAGCTGCTTTATAGTGGTCATGGTCTCAATGGAGCCATAGGATCACTAGGAACAAGGCAGGAACAAGCCATACACCCTGGGGGTAATTTACAGGCAATCCAACTACCTATATGTGGTTTTCCAAAGACACCTTGAGCTATGCGCCACTGTGCCACCCTCCTGAGAACTTATGTTACATAATAAAATGCTTCTATAGGAACCTTAGGCGGCCAGAAATGGAGGGGTTTCAGGCTACTATCCAATCTCTTAAAGAAGAACTGGAGTGATGTTGAATATTTCCTACAGAGGAGGGAACAGCCATGAAGATCTCCCTACAGAACAGAAATTTCATTTCTGCAACTCTATAACAAACTGGAGTAAACAGCCAGTCAGGTTGCTCCTAGACAAGATCATTTATATGATATAGTGTATATGGGCTTTTACAGAACGATGGGTTCAACCCCGTTAGCCCTTCAGTCCTTCAACGATACTTCGAAGAGCACAGATGGTGGTGATAAGCAGGGCTGTGCCTGCAGCGTTGCCTCACCTGAGACTCCGTCAAGGAGATTTCACTATGGAGATCTCCCATAGGGCTTTGCAATGGAGTCCAGAAGGTATTTGAGAAATGTTGGGATTGGAAAAACACTTCCTTAGCTCTTCCTCTTCCTGAAATAGTGTCTTAATTGCATCTTAGATAATACACTTGGAAAACATAAAAGATTAAATATCATACATTTCTGACCTCTGCCAGTGAATACAAGTACACACCTACACTTTGACACAAGGAACATACCTTCTTATCCAAGTTAAATCTAAGCAGAACATGTGGGTTGAGGTTGCAAAATACAACACTTAAATCATTAACAATTGAGTGGCATTTCACTGCTTGGCTCAGAACAACCATTCCAGAGACTCCACACAAGAGAAAACCCACTGCCCATATAAGCCTTTCTAAACACCACTATACTGGAAGATATTTTAAAGATAAGCATTTCAAACATAACCTAGAATTGAAAGATGTACCAAAAGACATGGTTTGTAAGAGCCTGCACATGTGAAGTCCCATAAGCTTGCCATGCAGATGGTACTGTTTAAGAGCACATATTGGGTACTGTTACATGGGGGTATGGGGGTTATGGCGAAACCCACCTATCGAGAAGAGACGAAAACACACAAAACAAGACAAGACAGATTCTATACAAATACTGCACGTTCCCATGAAGCATTGGCCAGGCTTTCTGAAGCCACCAGAGGAATTAAAAAAATATATAATAATGAAAGCAAGACAATTTTATATTAGAACCAATACACCAGTGATGGACACTGAACCACAAAATGACCAAAATTCAAACAAATGGGCAAACCCGGCAAGACTTGGGTGTAGATTTGTATTTGAACAGCAGTTACCAATTGGATTTTACGCATAATGAAAAACCTGTGTTCTATATTGAAGCGGAGAGTTAACGGATGCAAACAAAAATATATAAAGAGAATGAAACTTATTGAGGACAGTCCAAAATCCTTTTACAAGCATTTTTATAAACTTGTTCAAGCTGCTGATATTCTCTCCAGAGTAAGATTCCACAAATATCAACAGCAGGAGTCCAATATTTATAGAAATCTGTAGTTTGAAACCAGTTGTACTATTTCTATTGCATTAATTGCATATTTTGTATTGCACTAGTTCTATGGTAGTGCACTGGTTAAGATGATGGACTACTGATTGGAAGGCCAAAAGTTCAAATCCCAACACTGATTGGATTAATGAAAGTCGGCTCTATGGATGTTCTTTACTGTGCTGAAGTGGTGGCCTTCCAACTGTGTTTTAATCTTGACCTTCTGGTACAAAGTCTTCATGGACGATCCCTTGACGATCAAAAAATGCTAATGAACTGTGACTTGATTTTTTATTTGCTCATGTGAGCTTTCTTTGGGTGAGGTAATGTTGTCGTGTGCCATTCAGCACTTTTTGTCTCAGGATCGTACTCGAACACTCATGATTCATCTCCTGTCTTCACTCTCTTGTTAAACGATTCAACATTTGGTCCAAATTTGCTTGCGTTGTTCCAATGATAAGGCACTTCATCAGGGTTTCACAAAAACAAACGTCTGGGCACTGCGAAGGCTAGAATGCAACTGAAACCAGTCCTATTGTTTATCTGAGATTCCACTCTAACTGACCTTGAACCACCATCCCCATGCGTAAGAATTTCATTCTCATTACTTTTTAGACAGACCTTGTACATTCTGGGTATAAATGTAAAATTTATAAATTTATCCTGAATTAGCATGCCAGAGGCAACAGTGGCAAGAAAAAACTCTTTGAGATGACATAAGGATGAAACTTTGTGAGGAAGCAGACTCGAAAGGGAACCCATCTGCCTCTGGATGATGATGCATAGTGCGATTATTAATAATTTCTCATTCTATAACTGTATATTATCTAGTCAAAAAGTGCAGTTGTGTGAACAGGAACCTATGAACAACTTATGAATATGAGCATGAGTGTCATTTCTGAATTCAGTATAGTTATAAAACACTCTATTGTATCGAAATGAAGTTATTAACTATTCAAAGATGAAGATTTGTGCAAATCATTCTTAGTAGTTACAGTCCTAAGGCTATCCAAGGACATCCACAGCCAAGAACATCCACAGCCTTCTTTATGGTTTCTTCGTGGTCAATATTTACCATATGAGCCATTAGACTCGATTTAATGGTTTTAGAACCTATTAGACGGGCACGTGGATCTCTCTCTCTCTCTCTCTCTCTCCCCGTGTGTGTGTGTGTGTGTGTGTGTGTATATAACATAGGGCGCCTGGAACTTCTGCTTTCAATCATGAATGCAGGATGTTAAAGCGGTGGTAGGCAATTTTGGAGAAGCCAGCAAGAGTAAACTAGATTGTTTACTCTTGTAAACTAGACAGATGCTGGAGGACAAGTCCATGAGGAGCACAGTGCGTCACTGTCACTGTAACCGTATTCATAACTTGCTCATGTCTTGTTCACTTGTAAGAAAACACCTGATATAGCAGCACTGACAGGAGATCCTGTTCTCACCGGTGTTATAGCTCTGATGAATCATTCCCTCACCAACGGTAAGCAGAGTGCTTACAGCGGAGATTTCTTCCATAAATACTGAATAAATGTCTCTGAACAAAAAGCTTCACATCAGTGATTATAAGAATTACATTCTCCTGTGACTAGCTCGCTAGTTTTAGCAACATCCCCGCCTAGCCTTTGTGGAAGACTCCAGTCATGCCCACTGAGTGCACGGGCAGAGTGTGTGCAGAGTATTTCATTTATTGATTGCTGGTGGGATGCAAAGAGATTTTCAAAAAGTATAAGACAAAGGCTTCTAGAAAAAAAATGCCTACCCTTATTTTTAAAGACCCTTAGACAGGTAGAAGTTCTGTGGGATGTGCTAAGAATATCAACCAGTATATCTAATCGACATCTCATCTAATGACAGGAAATGAATAGTGATTGATGAATTCAAGATACACTTGTGCATGAGTGTATGTACCTCAAAATATCATCCCTCTGCAGTAAAACCGTCTCAATGTTCACTTTTTAAACATTTTCTCTTCATTAGACCTTGGCCAATGAGGTATTTTGTTTCAAAACACTTGGTTATCTTCTCTGAGCAATAAGCTAAACGTTCACAACTTAACCCGGGAAATCCAAACAAAGGTATGTGTCCTGACAGTGCGGGTCACATCTTCACCCAGTATTCCAATACCTACCTGCACTATGCAGACATAATCCAATATAGCATCATATAATCTGAACTGCCCCTGAATAAGCATGGCAGGTGTTACATCAGGCCTGCAGGTGCTCACGATGGCCTAAGCAGCAGGTGTGGAGCCTCTCCGTGTGTGTCTGTGTGTCTATATCTGCGCTAGAGTCTGTTTATGATAGCATGTTGGTCTGAGGTAGTGTTTGTGACTCCATGTAATGACACACTGGATTAGAGCTGGGTGGGTGAGGGTAATCATCAGAGGCAATAAGCAGGTGTGTACGCTCCTTGTCTCTCGTGCGCGCACACACACACACACACACACACACACACACACACACACGCACAGATGCGAGACGGTAGGGGTTTATGAGCGTCTCCTCATCCTAGGCTGATAAGAACAATGTCTCTTCCTGCTGCTCTAGACAGTGTTAGTGAGGTGTGTTTAACCCCACACTTCACCTATATTCATTCACATAATGGCTCTGTGAAGTGCTAATACTGAAGGATTACCGTGTGAGCAGAACATCAAGTACAAGCTTCTTTGAACACTATTAAGCCCAAGACATCCGTTATGCTGTTAAGATGCAAAACTTTTCCATTAAATGTGTGAGCACAACAGATCACAAAAAAAAAGAACAAATGGCTTTTTATGATTATAGGTTGTATTAGATCTTTATCTCATTCAGGCAAGCAAATGGGTGTGTGCCTGGAACGACATGTTTCACTACTTTTATTTGTCTCCACACATACAAAACAGTAGAACCGTATATCAAGCAAAGTATAATTGTTTATGGTCAGGTTATCCCACAGAACAGTTGATTTGACCAATCTGATTAGTCAGAAGGTATTGATTTTGTTGTTAAGTTTCTATAACAGCATCTCTGGCAGTAGTTCCAGCTGCAAGGTTTATATGAATGCACTTGTTCTAGCGTTCTCTTCTTTCTACAGTAACAATTTAATCTCAGGAACTTGTATGGTGGAGTCTCTACATAATCTAATAAGACTAATAATAAACAGATTAGGGACATGCTGTTATTTTACAAAGAAGGGAGTATAAATGTTGATAAGCTGAACTTTTCCTCGAGGGAACATTTTCCATCCAAGGACAGTCTAAGGAGGTTGTTGCAGTCTGTAGTTTCTCAGTAACAATCTGCCTTGTTTGACTTACTAACTGACTGTGATGTTGACTACGACAGTAAATCTATATAAACTAATAAAACTGACATGTTGTATATTAAATAATACAAAAAAATAAAATATAAATTATTATAATAAATATTATTATTATTATATAATGATACACCGATCAGGCATAACATTATGACCTTTTCTCTAGACTCATTGTCCAGTTGCACTTTGTAGTTCTACAATTACAGACTGTAGTCCATCTGTTTCTCTACATACTTTGTTAGTCCCCTTTACTC